>JACDOX010000005.1:923217-984805 GCA_014549065.1 Cardinalis cardinalis | reverse complement strand
CTTTTCTTTTAAAAGTTTAAGACAATTTATAATTTATTCTCCTTTAACTGAAGAAGTAGTCTTTTTACTTCTAGCTTCTTATTTGACTTGCTAGAAATATTTTCTGAACTGTTCGAGATTAGGTCTTGTCTTTATTGACATACTGACATCTTTCTTTCAGGTACCAATATCCATTAATCACAGACCTATGAGTCTTCTAATTTAGGTGTGAAGGCAGAGTTGTGACTTGTTGTCTATCTGTGCCAAATGCATGTCTTGTGAGAGCATTGCTCCTTTACAGTCAGGGCTTCAGGTTCTCTGCTGTTGTTTTTCCTCAAGTTCCTCAAGTGATGAACAGAATTCTGCAGCAGCACCAAATTATTTCCTGAAGAATTCAGTGGATTGCTAGAATCAGATCCTAATATAATACTATAATATTTCCTATAGACTGTCCATGTCTTTCCATGTCCACAACACCTACCAAATGTGCTTTTTGCTGCATCTTACATATCAAATGTGTTTTGATCTGACATCCTGATTGCTCATTTAACTGTAACTGACAGTAAATTCTAACAGATATAGAAATGTACTATACTTGTTCTGTGATTGGTATTCCATTACTTTATTTTTGTGCAACAAATCTACTTTTAGGTATTTATTACATATATTCTTTTTTTCCCCCATTTATTTATAGCTATGGAGATGTAGGTCAAATATTTTAGGGAAAAAACAAATGGGTTAGAAATTTAATGTGATGTAACTGGGCTATAAAAAGAGTTTATTGACCTTGGCAAACCATTTATTTATTTCTTGTCATTCCAGTATATTATTACACAGTAACTAATGGAATAAAGGAAATGCAGGTTTGCATCACTACTTGGACTTTTGAAGTGTTTTATATTTCWGCTTTTATTTCTGTTCTCCCTCTTTCCACCTCTTCTTTCCAAATTGGGGCAATATTTGGTCTTCGTGGCCTAAGACAGTATGCTTTCTTGAAAGATTTTATCTATAAGGCAGTAGCTTGGAAGGATGTAGTTCTTCACACAGCTGTCCATTTTTTACACACGTATTAATTTATGTGATGCCTTTATGTTTCCTGTGAGCAAGGGAATGAATTGCTTTGTTCCTAGTTGCAGAGTTATATTGGTAAAAGACAGGAAAGTTTTCCATTTTTCTGTAAACTGTCAGGAAATAATTTGAATGGTCATTTCTGTTTTACTACAAAATGAATCATTTGATGGAAGATGCTTCACTCTTCTTATAGATTACTATAATTGGATGTAAGTAAGAGACTGTAACTGCATTGACTTGGGAAGTTGCAATGCTACTGAAACTGATCCCATGTCTGATAACTGCTGTATGCTTGATTATTTATAGAAAATTTTCTGCATTAGGTCAGTTTATTCCTCAGTTTAATTCCAGGCCTTTCAAAGGTAATTTAAAAAATGACACTCTTTACAGGCAGAATCCTGTGTTCTAGTTCCTGGTCCAACTCTAGACTTGATTTAATTGTCTCATGGAATGGCAGTTTTCACTTACCCAGTAATTGTGTTCGGGCAGTCTGCAGCTTTACAAATGCAGTGGATGCAAGGCCTTGTTTTTCAGGGAGTGTGGCAAATCATCATTGGATTGTAAATTTATGGTGGGTACTGCCATCAATGTCAGCTGCTCCCCTGGTTACCATCTGCAGCAACAATGTAAAGAAGAAAAATAAGATCTTAATGACAACAGTTAAATTAGTCTGTTGCTTACAATGGAAAACCCCCTTGACTTTGTTCATTTTCTCTTGTGGGGTGGAGAGGTCAATATCTCTTCTCATTTCGGAGACGTACTGGAAAAATGAATCCTCTATGTCACTTAAGTTTATATTATATTTCTAGGCTGATTGCTATTTACCGCTTTAAATATTGTGAATGCAAACCCATTATGGCTTTGTTTCTGCAACTATGTTCATCACCATTTTGTTTCTTGAAAGGAAGCAGACACAGAAGTAATTTTCCAGAAGTTTGTGACCTTCTAATTTTAACACTTTGAGATTTAAAAATCCAATATCTCTGAAGGAAAACAGAATAGGAAAATTTGTTTTCTACTTTCCTTCTATGAGTGCTCTAAAACAGACTTCATTACTGAGCACTAAAACCAAAATTGCCTGGTTGTAGTCTGAATAAACAAGCTATTCTTTTAAGCAAGAATATATTTTGGAAGTCAGTGCAACTTTGAAGACAATAGAGACAAATTCAATAAAACAAATTCTGACTATCTGCAGGTAAGATGAGAAAAATAATCATGCATATTTTGTAGTGACCTTAGAAATATAGTAGTCTAGATGTGGAGTATAGCTATGGCTCAGTATTGCATTGCAAAATTTAAGACATTAGCATGAACTAAAACTTTAATTTTGAATTCCTATTTCACTCATTATATACTTTATGGCTGCAGTAATTGAATTACAGAATAAATTAAACCTGTAATYTTTCTGATGATCTTTAGATGAGTCTTTGCAATTCTCCCAGTTTATGGAAGTAAATTACTTACAACAGACCAATGGATGAAATACAAAATGCTTTTTCCCTTCTCATTTGTAGGTAGATGTTGGGCAGGACAACAACAGCTAATAACCTTATTTTTGGCAATATTTTGACTCATATAATTTTTGAAAAGTGAGTTTAAAGCCTTAACTATGCATGGATCTAAGCAGCAATTATTTTTAACCTAGAGTGATTTAATATTAATAGTAAGATGCTTCTTTGCTTGAAGAAAAGCTAATGCAAGAAGGAACTGCCATGAATAAAATTAGATGGTATAAAGGACCATTTGTTTTCATATCTTCAAATCAATTGGTACACCTGGGGGCTTCCACAATGCAAATAATGGGGAATGTAGAAATTATTGCTTCACTTGCTTTTAACTGAAAAAAATATTAGATTCACATTCAGAAATGTTTTTGCAATATTTTTATTAATTAATGGCTGTTAAGAAGAACTCAGAGACTTAAAAGTATGAGATAAATCTAGTCACTATGTAATTACTTTTAAATTAGATTAGCAATAAAGACTTCATTAAATTTTTTGTGATATAAACCGACACAAAATATTTAGATATTTAAGAGCTCAGTCCCTAAAATTATTTAGATCTCACTTATAAGATTAAAGCCTTTAGCTTCTCTCTGTTTGAGATAAACTCTTCTTCAGTCTACTTTGAAATAAATCCCTGTAAGTTGGAAATCTTGAAATTATTCTGCKGGAACTTACTTGAATGCCATTAAAATATATAGAGGGTAATTTTCTTTGTATCCCACTCACTTGTACCAGTAACTGTAATTTTAAATTGTAGTTCCACTCTGTCTCCTAGTATGGGCATCTCTTTACTTTGTGTGAAACATTGTTCTGCATACTTATTCTACTTATTCTGTGTACTTAGTGTTAATACAGGAAATAGTGTTAACAGAGGAAATTAGTGTGTATTAGCTATTGAATTTCAAATTCATCTGTTCACTTCCTCATCTAAACAGGGCTATAGAGGAACAATACACCCATATTCAGGCTCATTTTAAAATAGAATTTACTAGTCAAGAGTCTTGCATCTCCTTCCCATAATTCCATCTATTTTCACATAAATAAAGGCAAGGGTGGATACTCCCATTAAATCACCTCTGTTCATGCAAATRTTATTATTATATCAAAAGTTCTGACCATTTTCACCTACATTACATACCGTGTACACCAACACCATATCTATAGGGCATATAAATATGCCTTTATATGTGCCTAAGATATGATCTATAACAAGAAGATCTAATTTAAAACTTTGTATTTGCTCCTGAATCTCAAGATGTAAAAAGACCTTCTGCCTACTCTTTATTACRAAATCCATTGTGCTCTACATGCATACATAGCTGTCACTGAATTTTTCATTTCAAAACTAACTTCACTTTTCCTCATTCTCTCACAAAAATGGATGAAAGAACAGGCTGGTCTAAACTGCTATCAATGTCTAGCTGTTTAAAAATCCAGTAGGATTTTTAAATGCATCATGCATSTTCAATCTAATCTTGTTTCTAGTGTGATCTGGATTACAGTTTTCAGTAATCAATAACAAATTCTTCTCCAGGAATGTTTATTCAGTTGACAATAGACAAATGGAGAGTTTCTCATAAATGTGTGGGTCTCTTGTACTCATCTGAAATTATTATTGGAAAAATTCTGGTTTTTGAAGAAAAAGCTGTAGGCTTTAAGGTCTTGTCTTTACTGATATACTGAATATCTAGAGCATAAAAACAATCATCTCTGCTATGTAGATTCTACACAATASAGAAGTTCTATTTTTTCCTGTTGCACCCATATCTTAATTATTTCTTTTATAAGAGCAATCAAGAGTGAGTGTGCTATGGAATGGTATAAAACAAGCGCAGTCCATCACTCTTACTGTTTTGATTTTGATATTCATATACTCTTTCAGAAAGAAAAGACAAAAGGCAAGAATAAAATCTTTTTCTTTGTGTTTTTTTTTTTAGGAAAGAGAATGTTTTTATCTTTTTGCAACGAAGATAAAGAATGGAGGATTTGCTACTTCTTACAGTCCTTGCAGCTGCTTCAGGTTGAGGTGACAGGAGGGCTCACAGAGAATAGTGATGGTGAAATGAAGTTTAGTGGGGGTTTGCATTGTGTTTCAGAGTGGAAGCAGTAGCTCACACTGAGACAATGTGTGCCATATGCACTCGTGAACATACAAAGTAAAATGCAGCAGTATATGACATCCTCTTGAGTCTACAGCACCTTCTATTCATCCAGCCCATTACTTTAGTTTATAATACTGACTGAAGGGCAATGTCAGGAGTTAACAAATACAGCTCTATTTAGAAAAGGAAAGGCGGTTTTAGCTGTATTTACTGAAGCACAATGGTAATCTTGGAGGAAGATCTGCAAAAGGAGCTGTTGTTTGTACACCAAATTAGGCAGATCATGGCATACAAAGCTGCTTTGTTTCAAAGTGATACAATAAAAACTCTGCCTGTGTTCATGTTGCTGTTATGGATGTTGCTACTTCTTAGCTATTTTTCATTCATTCCCTTTTAGTTCAGAGGAGATACTAAAATATAAAAAGACTGCTCAAACAGGACAATATGCTCCAAACACAGTTATAACAAGAGGAAGCCTGGTGCATAAAATCCTAGTAATTAATAGAAAATAATTAGTAAATGCCTTAGGCAAGGAGATATCCTGAATTCCTCCTGGAAAAAAAGAAAATTATCTTATTTTGTGGTATTTCACTCTTCTGAAACCTCTGTAGAGCTTGAGAGATCTCCTGAAATTAAAATGCATCAGTCAGAATCCAAATGCTTCAATATTAAGCTTGAGAGCCAGGAGTCTATGTGGTCCTTAGTGAATACCAATAGGTAGAAATACAATTAGAAAATATAATACTCAAAGTATATAAAAGGTACAATGTATATAATGTACAGCTATATACAATATATTGCTCAGCAATTTTTAATGACAAACATGGAATTAACTGAACCCAGCAGTGTCATTTTAGGTCTCAGCTGCATTCTCTTCATTCAAACAAAAAGAAAACCTGCAAGGTTGAGAAGGGAATGAGATACGCCTCTTTCCACATATCTGTGGAAACAGCGTACTCACTTCAGGCAAGAGMCATTTGTACTAATTTCTGTGCCTCTGTGTTCACTGAGGGATATCTTCCTTTCAGTCATGCCCTTTCTTCTGTGGCTTCATGAAAACTTGGCTGCCTGTTTGCATGGAACTTTTAGCTGCGTGGGAAAGGGACCTGGAAGGAAGAGCTACATTTTATTGAAAATAGACATCATCACAGCTACAGCTGTAACAGAGCACATCACCATCCTTAAAGAGCCTGGACCCTAGCACCATAGTCAGTATCTCAGGCAGGGTCATTCTAGGATCATGGTTGTTACCAAGTGCTCTAAAAAATTTTCAGAGGATTTACATGTTCCGGTGTTAGGCCAGAAAGACAGAGTTAGACACACATTCTGTGGCAGTTAGGCTTGAGTGTTAAAAGCCTTAGTTGCAAAATTGACAGTTTGGATCAGAAACTGTTAAGAATTTCCTTAGTATGTATCAAAGTATTTCAAAGGAGTGGCTAATTTTTCATCAAGATTGTAAACAAAATGCCAAGTAAAGTGCAAAAATTGCTTTGGGAGTTGGAGACCAAACTGTATTATCAAATAGGAGTTTTGACCCAGGAAGAACTATTGTTCTGTGCCCAAGCACTTAAGTAAATCAATTGTTTCTTTCTTTATTTCCTTTGGTGTTGGAGTTTTAATACATAGAAAAGGCCAGTGGAGTGCTTTTGAAAGTAACCAACCTTCAGAGCGGTAATTTTTTACTGTGGTATTCTGCTCCCTTTGGGGAATACTACACTGAAAAACTGAGGATTAAAACAACTTAGTGGAGAACAATCTAGGCCTACTGATGGGTGATGGATAGGGGAGAATATTTTGCAGATTTCTTCCTTGCCTGGAATGATGGTAAACACAGCACTGAAGAGAGAATAATAGAAGGATCTACCTAAAGTTATTATCTAACATGCTTGGGTGAAAAAACAAAATTTAGAAGGGTGAAGAGATGGTGCTGTTTCAAAATAGAGAGGATAAGAATGGTGCCAGGTGAGTAGAGGGGATTGTGTGTGACCCACAAATCCAGAAGTCTTTAAAAACATTTATAAAATTAAGCAATTAAAAAATCTTATCTAAAAAATAAGTAATCTACATTGAGTATCCTCTGTTTGCTGGGGAAATGAATCCACAACTCTCAGGGGGTATAATAAATCCAAATGTCCATGAAATCGGATGTTGCATCTGGGTTCTAGTCTGACTGACAGATATGTAAAATCTCATGAAGACAGACAGCTCCCCACTGGCTCTGCATCTGAGGAAGGTTCCTGTGCAATGTTTTAATTAAGGTTATTTATTTCTTTATTATGATGATTGCATTTTAATTGCTCATGAAGCGCCCCAGGGGTGGAGGTGGAGGTGCCTTATAAATATTATATGACAGTATGTGAGGGAAAATGTTGCAGTTTTAGAAAATACTTCTGATGCAATCTAAGAATGAAAGCAGAAATGCTTCTTTAAACCCTTTCATAGCTTTTAGTCTTATCTTATTAGTCTTATTAATTTATTAGTCTTCTCCATTTAACACAGGTGATTGGCAGTGTAACTCATAGTTGTGTCCAAGTTCTAGCTACATGAAAGATCTCTTACATATATCTCCACTTCCAGAACTCAGTGGGACCTTTTGGACAGGGTCAGGGTAGATATTTATATTTCCAGTGAAAGCACTACCTGAATAAATCTCTACTGGGGCAGTAGAATGGGAAAAATAGCAAAAGAAGGGGAAAAAATCCTTTTTTATGACTAGTCTCTTATTGTTTTCTCTTCAAGTGTTGCTTAAGTCTATGTTTCAGAGATGGACAAAGTGGAGGTGAGATCCACATTGTACAAAGGTATGCTCTGCTTGCATGGTTTTATAAAAGCCTTAAGATTTCTCTGTATCATCCAAGGAATGGTTTTGAGTTCAGGAATTAAAGCTCCTTGTTTATATTTATATATACTGCTCTTCACATTCATAGATTCTTGCAGTTACAAGTTTGTGGTAGAAGCTTGTGTTATGATGCATTGCAAAACATTTGCACCCATCTGAAGTTGGGTGTTCTTTTTCTCTTAGCTATTTGCATAATTTAATTCTTAAATCATAGAAGTTCTTATCCATGGACCAAGGTATTTTTCCTTCCACTCCATATTTATTTTCAGTGCTTAATTTATGAATTCAGACAGTGGTATTTTTCAAGATGTTTTTATCTGGCCATTCTGGGCTTTCTTTTGCCTTCTTTCAACATTGAAAATTGTTCCTTACAGAAAAAAATTAAAATGGAAACGTTTCATTAATCTTAAATAATTTGACATTGTACAGCAATTTGGAATTTATTCGAGCATTTCAGGCTTGAATATGCACTTTAATTAGGGAGAGATTTGGCATTTTTTCAC
The DNA here is from genome assembly GCA_014549065.1 of Cardinalis cardinalis. NCBI lineage: Eukaryota > Metazoa > Chordata > Aves > Passeriformes > Cardinalidae > Cardinalis > Cardinalis cardinalis. The sequence goes on along the minus strand of JACDOX010000005.1, from coordinate 976,806 downwards.
ACAAACACTGAAATAGATATTTCACTTTGTTTAGAAACAAGAACTTTAGTACTATCTATCAAAGGATACTTTTATTCAACAGTAAACATAAGATCATATGTATATCTCTCATTTTCTCCATCTTATTATTTAAAGGTTGTCACATACAATAAAGCTCAGGAGCCTGGTGTACTGTCCAAATTGAAGTTGGTGTACTGTGACAGTAGAGCTCAAAGAGTTCTGGTGCTTATTACAACCTCTTCAGCCACGTAAAACRTTGACCTAAACAATGGTTATCTTCAGGAATGAGATATCCTAATTTGTGGCAGGATAGTTCCACGTAGTTTCTGTATTTATCAATAATACTATGGGTTGATATTAATCCCCTTAGAAATTGGCTGCTTTATAACTGTTATTTTTTCAGAGCTAATTCTCTTATCTGAAATAAAATAGAATTCTGCATGTGAGAATGTCCTGTTGTATCCTTACTGCTAAAAATAGTAAAACTATTAATATGGTTACAGCTTGCTGTACATATGTGGGTGGTTTTCATGTGCAGAAATCAAAACTACAACTTCCAAAACATTCTTTAGATCTGCTTTGTCTTTATTTTATCTGCCTCTGCTTTATTTTGCTGGCAGTGTGACAGAAAGGATGTTCTGCTGGTCCTTTGATAGTTAAGAAAGACTTTTAAAATATCCCTCACCCCTGTATTTTTGTTTTCTTTATAGGCTTTTATCAGCCTATAAAGAAAATAAAAATAAAGTGGTGAGGGACATAATATGTGCCAAATATCCGTGCTAATGGTTCAGTTGCCAGAAATGCGTACACTGATGTCTCTTCCTTAGCCAGTCACTATTACATGAAGTTGTAGTAGAGCCAGCTCTTCACCACTGGGAATTCCCTTCTGTAGCTTCTGTCCTTTGAGGCTTACAGGTTCAGGGTAGCAGAGCCTTTGTAAATAATTTCTCTATAACACTGTGGTCATTCCATCATTGCACACAAATTACTTGCATATGAAATCTGACAAAAATTGCTCAAATGTTCCCTCTTTACTTTCTTTGCTCTCTCTTACCTGCTTCCCTTTTTGTCTTTATATCCCTTAGTTTATTTCTGCCTCGTCTCTGATCTCTCTTCATCTTCCATTTCCTCCTACCAGTTCCATTTCCATCCCAAACAATGCTATCTGATGCACACAGCTACAACATACAGAGACATATATAAGCTAGCTTTGTACTTACTCATTTTGGTATTGATAGCACAGTTTCTATTTTTGTCTAAAAGTCCAAATATGTACCTCTGCACATGCAGCCACTGTTGATGTCTGAGCTAATTCCCAAACGTGCAGGCACAGTGAGAGCATTTTAGGTACACTCTGAGAGTAATGCAAACAAGGTTCAACACATTCACTGTCTCTAGTTTTCAGCTGCTTAGTTATTGTTTAGAGTAAAAAAGGCATCTAATTTATTAAGGAGCTACTGGCTTTAATCAGTTACTTATATGCAAGACCTGTTTACTCTGCAGGAAGCTGGTCTTAAACTCTACAGGAACCACGGCATCTGCAAGGCCCTGACTATGCTTTTCTCCATTGTCTGAATATTTTTAAAGTGTACTGGAAGCATCAAAAAGAGTACAGCTAGAGAATTTTTTAAGGAAATTTGAGGTTTTTTATTGATTGATAATTTATGGAAATGGTTTCTGAGCCTGAGAAAAATTAATTCACTAATTATTTTAGATTTATCAGAGATTTCATTTTTTTTCCCATTACCGCCTCCCTTGCATCTCAAACTGAGTTAAATATTAAAGCATCTTTATTTAATTTATTGGTTTGTGCACCTGCATCATCAAAAGCTTCAACACCTCTTTGAGAAGGGTGTTCAGTGTTTGCTGAACACACGGGAAGAAGGCATTGGTTAGGTCAAATCTACAGCCGACTGCATTTTAATGGGAGTGGATGGCATGAGTGAAAAAGTCAACCAGTCAACCACTTTACAAATCTGGAATAAACTGACTCAAAGTAGGCAAGGACAGAGGTGGTGCCTAAAAGAATGTATGCAGTTACTTTACATAACGATGATATGGGCACAATAATCCAGAGCAGCGGCTTACTAAAGACTCTAGACAAGGAGTGCAAGATGCTTAGAGAAAAAAAGCCTCTGAAAAGGTGTTGTGGTGGATCGGGACATTTCCCTTCAATCATGTTAATCTCCTTGCAGTTGTATGTGCCACGTACAGCAAAATGCTATTCTCTTGCTTATTAGCAAATCTGTGACCAAGGATGGCTCAGTTATGTCAATGAATGCATTTCTCTCTCTTCCTGGTCTTGCTGCTTCCACATGATTGGAATAGTTTAGGAATTCAGAGCATGCAGAGGACAGTGCAGCATGTAAAATATATGGATTGCTAAATGCCTGAAGAATTTTTTTTTTCCCCAAGAAGACAATTTTAAATGAGTAATGTAAGACTAGGTTTGTGAGATATTAAGCTCTATAGCACTCTGGGACAGTGCCAAGTTCCTTAAGCCGGGTGCCATTTGTTTGCTATGTGTCATTTGTGCCTGTCTCTGCTTGGATGGAAGTGCTGTCTCTGTTTTGTCTTAGCCACTATCCCACTCATGTTTTCAGGATTTTATACAACTGTATTTTTGTTAATTGCTGTAATGATTTCATTGCATTAGTAGTAGATCTATTTCATATTGGAATTAAAGTAATATATCTTGTAATAGATTAAAAATGCCATGGTAAATTACATCAGCTCCTAGTTCAATTAGCAAATTATGATATAGTCTGACTTCAGAAAGACCTTGAAGGGTCAGATGCATACAACATACATGCTCAAGGTGGAAATTCTTTACAAAAACCATATTTAACACAGTTTAACAGCAGTTCAGCTCAAATAGAATAGAAAAAGCATATTCTGTATGTAGAATGAGTACAGAATATATCTGACTCTCTGTTATCATTCTAGTTTTTTTTAAAATCCCTCTGCAGCCGTCCACTGAGTGCTGTGGGCACTCCATATGATGGATTAAGAATTACAATATGAGCTTTGACAAAACTTGTTACAACTTTATCTCCATTTTCTGAAAACTTCCTCAAAAGCTATGGAAAAGAAGGAGAAAAATAGGGGCTGGGAGAAAATTAGTCCATTTGGTGTCCAGGAAGTAGTTATCAAGAAGATAACTCAGAGTTATCATGATCCTTTTGAAATAGTGCCATTATAACTGAAATACTCATAGAGAGAAGGTCAGAGCCTGTATATGGTTTGAGGGAAGAGGTTCGTTATGAATGATTTAAACAGCATAACAAAATGTCAAAAGATGCTTCGTATAATTTCTTCAGACTGTCTGGAAGACTTTTTTGGAAAGATCTGAGGCCTGATAGAATGTTAGGTTTAAGTTTCTTCCATAATCCACACTGAGTTACAGTGGAGAATCTGAAGATTCTTCTGCAGAGATACATGCAGCTGGAAATCTCTGTTTTAAGTGTATCTTTAAGCTGAGAAAGTTCTGTTAATGGTTTTCAATCATAATACTCGAAACATGAAGAAATACTTTAAATCTTTACAGACACAAATACTTAGTCTTCAGCTTCACACTTCAATCATAGTATTACTGTTAGTAGAAACAAATTTTGCAAATGTCAAAACAGCTTTATTTCTTGGATACACATTTCACTTTCTTCTTAAGTGCTGCATTTAAATMGTCTAAAGTCAATTTTCTTAGCATATGAACATGGTTGTTTAAAGAATAAACAAAATCTATTTTAGTTCAATGTGTTTAGTTCAAGATTATTTTGGGCTAGCCTTCTTTTTGCCTAGTTTTTTCTTTGTGTGCCATTGTCCTGTTTAGTCATGTCTTTACAAAAGATACTATTCTGTTTATGCAGTCTTCAAGTCTCTGTAGTGATATAACTGACTATTTTAAATGCAAGGCAACAAGAAAGCCAGCTCTTTCTTAGATTCCAGCTCCCAAAGCTAAAAAAATTTCCTTCTTTGTTTCTCAAGCTAAAAGACTTTCCTTTGTATGTTTTGTGCTGAAAATTCAGCCTATGGATATTAGAGAGAGATGGGTGGAAGGAAGATTTACTTATTTGATGATCTGAAAGGTCTTTTCCAGCCTAAATGATTCTGTGATCCTACTCAGAGCTTTCTATTCCAAGGTGCAGGAGATCTAYTTCTAATCTCTTTCTAATTGCTTCAGTCAGGGATTGTTTATGATAGRCACAGCTCACATCACACAAAAACGTAAAAGTCTTTCAGGATCCTTAGATGTTCCTTTCTAAACATTTGATATGTAGGTGCGACACATACCCAAGTCATAATGAAGGAATGTCAATGAGGGGATGAACAGTGACGGAAGAATGCCGGTTACTGATTAACTCTCGAAGATTCTGTAGGAAACCAAACATGAATAAACTGCCATCATGGTGTTCATTTTCATTTCTGTGTTTTGTTTCTCCAAGTAGTTCCTTGGCTGGAAAATCAAGATAATTTTGAGTTTCCCCACTCTTCGTTCCAGAGGGAGTGTAAAATAYCTGATGTATCATCTTGCCATCTATATTTTCATAAGCCTGAAGATATAATTTTATTTCTAGATGAATTTGGTTGTAATTCTTTTTCAGTGGTTCACAAGTATTTTTTTATCAGGCTTTGCTGAAGAACATTATCRGGGGAAAACCCATGTATCTCTTTATTTAGCCTTCATTAGATGAGATCACTTTGGACTGGTTAAACTAAAGACCCTGCCAGGTGAAGATGTAGTTGAGATTTCTTRAAAAATTTGACAATGAAGCTTGTTTGAGGTTTTGTCTTTTCCAACTCTCCTTGCTTCTGCCTTGCAATTTCCTTTGCAGAAATCAGATTTCTTTGAGCCAGACAAGTTGTTTTTAGTTCTTGTGCAATTGGCTTGAGGGTATTTTCAGTTTCTGTCTGCTGTGTGAGACTATCATTTTCATTTTCTGATGTTGGACTAATCTGAAGGTGTTTTGCTTTTTATGGTTTCTGTTGTATCCTCCCAGTATCTGTTTTCCAAAAATAAAATTTATGAGCAGAGATTTATGGTTGCAATGTATTTAGAGTTGCTGTAACAGACTGCTGAAGTTCTTTACTTGATTTCTGCAGTTCCTGCTTGCCTTCAAATGCAGAGATGTTTTCCAAAATACTGAAAATTATAGTAGCTGTTGAAGCTGAGCTATATTGTCATTCTGAGACTTGATCAAGTGGTAGAAGTATACTTAAAGTTATTTGTTTATATTAGCCATCACAGAACTGGTATTCAGCAAGAAAACTGTGTGTCCTTGAATGCTGAAAACATTAGCTGTATTTTATTTCTGAAACATTCAATGTTTGTATGCTTTTCCAATTCCATGTAACTTGGCCAGCTAGTTATATATTTTCTTCCAAAATCAAAGATATAGCTATTGATATATGTCTTTATGAATGTTTAGGAACCAGCCAAATGTATGACACACTAAGTATTACCAGTTTTTTTTTAATTTCTGTAAGGGGCCTGAAGATTTAGGCCTATATTTTCTATARCTTTTACTGATGTTACTGTTTTAAAAATAATAACTATAAGACTATATTCAGAACGCAATCTTTTTCTGTCAATGTTTTTGAAATGCGAAAAGTACAATCTATGTACCTGAAATAACAGCAGATTTGCCTCTCATGACTATTGGGTAAGAAGATGACACTTTGAAGATTGTAATAATTTTAGCAGAAGCTATTCTGTTGAGAAACATCACAGTGTATAGAAATGCTACATGCTGTTATGTGGTGGTGTTAATTTGCATTTACAATGAATGCATTATAAACCTCTTACATTCTTTATAAGTACAGTCATGCTATGTGTTTGGTGGTGGATGTATTTAGACGTTTGAATAGACAAGCTTTGAAGAACTTCAAAGTGCTTTTGGTTTGAACCCCATCTAACAATGATGTGTAACTTACCTGAATTAAATTAGCAACCAAGAAAATAGCTTTTCCATTCTGCCTTCATTGGATAGTCCTATTTGAATTATTTTTGAAATGCATTTACCCATGGYTGTTTTGGGGAGAAAGAGGGATGCATGCTAGCTCATAAGGATGATATTTTTCTTGTTCATTTCTACAGATCACTTTTTAGAGTCRTATTGATGTTGATAGTTTTCTTTCTCTCTGGCTCTTTTGTCATGTAGGGCTGGTTTCTGGTGAAATCCATATTGTGCAGAATGGATCGCACAGTGTAAATTCATACTTGCATGTTGATCTGTACATTCATTGACTTTTCATAATTTTGCTTCTTAATACAGAAAAATATCACTAGTAGAAGCCATGTGTCCTGCACAGCTAAAATGTTATACAGCATCCCTATGCTAGAAGCAAGGCTTTAATGGAATTATTATAAATAGGAGCATATGCTTATACAAATTCTGGTGACTGCCTAATTCCATCAATCAGTTCCAAAATATAGTATGTGCAAAATACATGTTATAAAGGATTTTTAAAAAGAAAACTTTAAAGCAAATGTATGTGTGTAAAAAAATAACTCTTATTACAGTTTGGGTTGAAGGTGTTATACAAAGCAGCTTCCTTTCAATTCAGTGTAAATGAAGGAACAGCTAATTTACTTCTGTTCAGCCATAGCAAAAATAGGAGAAGCAGAACACAGGCCCGGGTAAGAATGAGATGAAACCATTTTGTCTAATGCCTTTCTTGGGAAATGATAAAACATGCAGGAACTAGGATTGACTGGAGAAAGCAGAGAAGGAAAAGGAAATGCAGACAAATTAAAACCAAAGAAGCTGAAGTCACAATGACCTTTAAAAAATCAAGGGAGACATAGTCTTGGGCTGAGTACTGACTGCAGTAAGGCATGGGATTACTCCCTGGGCTTCAGGGAAACAGGAGTTTACACTCCTTTGGATAGAAATAAGGATAGCTTCCATTGTGCTTCCATTATCAGTTATTCTTCCCCCAAGAACTAATTTGAAACCTGCCAAATTCTGGTGACCAGGTAGGTATTCCAAGACAGTCTTCTATTAGTAGCTCAGCTAATATGATCATCAAGAATAGTAAAGCATAAGCATAAGAAGAATAATAAGAACAATAAGAATAGTAAAGCATAAGAAGACATTTTAAAATTACACGCAAGAGTGTATTGRAAATATATGTAACTACTTTTTGGCATGTTTCCAGGATTAGCTGCTTAGACTGTGGAATCAAAATGAGCATTTGGATGATCTAATAGTTCTTACTGCAGAGCACAGATAATAAATCTGCAATTAGTAATTCACTCACTAAATACATTTAGGAAGCCAGATATTTTGTAGTTAAAACTTGTAATGGCAGGGAATTTCCCATGTCTCTAGGCTTATCTGCATTTATTCAGCAAGCAAGGGGTGGGGAAATCAACCCAGTCTTAATTTTCCAGCCCTGTTTTCAGCTGTCAGAAGAAGTTATATTTTTCTCCTACAAACTGAAAAATGCTGACAACAGGAATGGATGGATCAGATTTACTATTCTTGTTAGTGGGTGCAATTCCATTGAAATTAATAAAGTGCCATTGAATTTGCCTGAAAGCACCATTATACTCCTGAGGTTTTGATATGCAGTTCAGAAATAAGATATTACCATTGGGTTCATGTGCATGATCACTTTTATTTGCATCTCTTCCAGCTTTTTGCCACCTCATTATTGTAACTGCAACTGAATCTGTCTATGAAAAGTTTTGTATGGCTAAGATGGTAATTTACTAGCTTGAGGAAAGCTTCTTGCAGTTAAACTAGTTAAAGTTGAGTAAAGATTTTTTTTATCCTACGCTAGCCAACACTCAGAATTTTAATACCTTGAAAAATAACGATGCTAGAAGATTGAGGCAATCATTGATTGATAGTAAAAACATGGTTGCAGTAGTATCAGTTTCCCACAGAAACAAAGGGAGAGGGGTTTTGAAAATATGTTCCAGCTTAGCCTTTCAAGTCAGCTTTCCTGTCAACACAGATGACTGTCTGCTTTCTGAGCTAATCCTGATGTTTATTTCCCTGGTCAGCCAAGTAGTAGAGCTACTGAAAGTTCTCTTTGGCTTCACACAGTTCAAATGTACTCTGTAAGTTTTAACATAATAGAATTTGAGGAAGGCATTCTCTGTCAGCATTATGCTAGCCTTGAGGCAAGCACAAACAATTTGCTAGCCAGGTTGCCAACAAAGTAAATAAGAATTAAGATACTTTTTTGGAAAAGATTGAAAGCTGTAATATTAAATACCAAGAGGATGATTTGTCAAAATAAATAGGCTATATAAATCAAAACTGAAACTACAGTGATGYTGTTTTCACTTCTCCACAAAGCACTATTTTACTTTCTTTACCTCTTCAAGTTACAATTTCAGGAAAACTTGAGATAAAGAAACTTGAGGAAACGTTTCCAAAAGTAAATGTTTGCAAAGTAGAAAGAAATCAACAGATGTTGTCTATGTGGCATATATGTCTTTCAGATGCAGCTTCCCCTAGATGCTGTTTCTGCCCTGGCAATAGAATAATGACAGTGCCATGACAGTTAATATTTTCTTTGTTTATGGTCTCTTTTGCCCCCATGAACTTTGATTCTTTWGTTCCCTCATTTGTTCATATTTACTTCAGTGAAGTGGATCCTTTTGAACATGAAACCTGCAAACAAAGGAAAGGAGAGAATGAAGAATCCTGGAAAAAGAATTAWAAAGTAGTAGTTGTAGTAGTAGTAATTGAAGTATAGAAGTGGCTGGAGCCCCATGCTGCAATTCTCAGAAATCCATTGATACAAGACCATAATTGCAACAGAAGAGAGGTTGTGCATAATTTTCCTAGCAAACGTTTCTTATTGTGATTGTTGTGTTTGGAGTTTTAAAAATCCAATATTGATAAAATTTGCATGAGTCTGGCATTTGCTGCTTATTTTCCTCATAAAACAGATCAACTACCCATCTGTCTACATAGAAAGAAATACTGTACCAACTGTGAGTCTGTTTCCAGACAGGAAAATAATCACATCCTTTCATCTTCAGTGTATGCAGAGATGTCTGGAGTTGAAACAGACACAGAAGAAAGGAGACAGTGACTAAGTAATTCCTGCCTTTCTATTGTTAGGATTCAGACAGCTTGGTCAGCAGTCAACACAAATAAATTCCAGAAGGGAATTACAATCAAGACACTCATGTTCTTTCAAGCCCAAAATAACATGGAACACTGTTACTTCCAAGATGTTACTCCAGAAATGGYCAGTAATAGAAACGAAGAACTATAGTAAAGAAGTCAAGATGAGAATAACTAGCTGTATCAACCTTTATTTTCAAATCTTAGTTTTATTTAAAGACTGTACTGGATGTGATCTATTATAATTCAGTTGTTTTCTTTGGAAGGGATTGGGCAGAAATTATTTTTATAGCTTTCTTCAGATGATTGTGAAAATAATTCATGATAGAAAAGGACCTATTTTTGGTTAACCTAATCTGAGACCAACCTAATTCTGAGGTTTTTATGGTGTACTTGTCACTGTGGTTTCTTAAGAGTACCTCAAAAAGTGACTAAGGAAATTTCACACTTGGATAGAACTTTCTTACTGGCTCAGAAGCGTGCTAYGGTGCATACTGAAACATGCAGTGTTTTATTTCCTGTAATGTGTTCCTTTGCCTAGGAAAAAAGATGCCAGTTGTGTGAGAAGTGGCTTGTGGGACAGGATGTGCTGATCCAAGGTAGTGCAGAAGTTGCAGTTCCTGATTACTTATTGGTTCACCATTGCTGTTTTTTAAAGCTTTGCGAGACACTGCTTTTGCAGTATCTTGTAGTGCTAGTTAAMGTTGTGTGGATATAAGTATTTAAAATATTGCTAAGTGTATGCTATTTATTTGGACATTGTGCAGTATGCTAACTGGACCTTTTTTGAAGCTCTGATAACTTAATACACTACCTGTGGTCAAATTTTATCTGAATGTCATGGCTTTTGAACATCCAAACTGTGGCCTTACCCAAAGGGCTGGATTTTGCAGMACTAGGAACAATGGAATCTTCTCTCTTTGTTGGCTTTGGTGGGAGGGTTGAACATCTCTGGCCTAAGCCACCRCTGGCATCATGTTAATGCTCCTGGGATGGCTATACAGTACAAGTCTCGGGCAAGGATGAAATGCAGACCTTCGTTTTAGGGGCTGAGGAATGCATTCAGTATTTTTTGATGTCTAAGATCTAAGGGGTAGCTGAGAAGGTCTGACGGTGTTCCTTCATGTCTATTTTTCTGTTTTTCTGGCATGGTCTCTTCTATGGTTTTTTCCTCCTTCCTACACAGGTTCTTTACATGYAATGAAAGCTTCTCTGTCTTTTTGTTGTGTGTTAGGAATGGTACTCCCCAATTCAGTGCCCCCAAGGAGACTTTTCAAAACAACATTGCTGCTTTCTCTCAGTTCTGTGTTTCCTACCCCCTTCCCACTGCAGTGGGATGCAGCTGAGAATTGGAGGCACAAAAGGCAAAGATCATGGGTTGAATTTACTGGAAATGGCAATGAGATAAGAAAATTAACAGTAAGAGCCACAATATTAATAACAAAAGTGTACAGAAGAGAAAGTGGTTCATATGCAAAATGYTCATTGAGCCCATCCTGACCCAGCTGCATCCAGAACCATTCCACTGCTCTCTCCAGCTGGGACCAGCACCCTGCTAACCCAATGCCCCCATCTATCCATTACTTTCTTGACTGGAAGGAACCCCTTCTACCTGGAARAGAGTTCTTTCCCCCCACCCCCAGCAATGACAGGAGGTGGTATAAAACAGTCTCAGTGTCCTAGTCATGGCCCACTCCTGGCTACTGAAAAAATTAGCCCTGTCAATTAACCCAGAATCAGACACTTCCATTTGAATATTCCTATGAACGGTGGAAAACACTTGGGAGTCTTATTTTTCTCTACCTCTACTTTTATTTTCTTTTGAAGTTCTTATTGAGAAAGGTCCTGTGGCAATCTTTATCTGTCTATGAGGCATAGTAAGTTTGGTTTTTTTAAATTCTCTTTCTGTTGTATTGGGGCTTTTGAGGATGAAATTCTACACCTGCATATAATTTTGGAAGTGAGGATACACCAGTGATTTTCATATTAACATTACATCTTTAAATCTGTATTTCCTTCCTAAAGAAACCTAATGTTATAATATGATTTTTAGGTACTGACTGAATACTGAACAAATGTATTTATTCAGTTCTCCTTGATGACTCCTTTTTTCTTTTTTTTTTTTTCCAAAGTTTAAAATTAATTCTTCCAGAGGAAATAGATGCAATTTTCGCACCAGGAAAAAAAGGTAGGTTTTTTTTGGTTTGTTTCTTTTTTGTTTTTTTTCCAACAGTATCTTATGACTAATTCAGAAGTTATCAGTGCATATGAGTCGTTTAAATTGTTCTTTTCAAGGYGCACTGCTGTGAACTTTTTCTACCTTCAATTTAATATGATCGTCATAACATCCAATTGCTTTGGTATAATAGGTCCTGGTGGAGCTCTTGAGAATGGTTCACTCAAAGGCTCCCGAGCATTTTATCCTGCTGCCTTCTTTGGCAGTACAGCAGCATGCAGCACTTTGGCAGGAGTTAGGAGATCAATATGATACCCCAACGGGAAAGCCTTGCGCAAGCTAACAGAAATAAAACCTCCACATACATTATTATTAAAACTGTGTTTCTCTTATTAAAAATTGACCTTTTTTTCCCTTTAGGCTTTTAAATTATGCCTAATCTAACCCTTTATTTTTAGATGAACTTTAGTTGTTAATTCAAGGGGATAAGACACCATGGAAAATTGATGTTTTTCTAAATGGCATTGTAAAAATCCCTTCCATAAGGGGAAGCACTAAAATATAATGATATATTTGAATAACAAAATGTACTTTCAAGGAGAAAATAAATGAGAAAATCTTCATAAATTTTAAAAAGCCCCTTTAAATAAACCCTATAAATAGAGAAAAACAGATACAAAACATTCTTAAAATATGACAGTATTGCATGATTTCTGGCTTAGTGGATGCCGTTTTAATCTTGAGTCATTCGCAGTATGTGTGTACCCCTACATTTGAAATATCTTTAGTACTGTACCAAATCCTTTATTGCTCTTGGCATTTGATGGTTTTCTAACTAAAATTTGAAAACTAAATTTAGGAAACCTGACCTTTTAAAATTTTACTTATTTGCACTTACTTGGCAGAGCTTTTGCTCTCACTAAGCTTTTAATTAATGATACAAAAATATTCTATTTTGAAGTTTTGAATAAAACAATTTTCCAAGATATTGAGTTTTTTTCCCCCAGGCAAGTGTTTGGTTTTCATTGTAAATTGAATCTGATCCCCGTTTTTTTGTTCTTCCTTATCCCGTGTTTCAATCTGTTTGTTGATTGAGTCAGGAGGATCTTGAAAACTTTTTAAACAATTCCTCAAAATAAAATATTTTGCTATATTCAGGGTAAATTATTCTGACATGAAAAATAAAATTCACCCAAACTAAAGGTTATATTCAAATACTGGTTTTAAGTTAAGATTCCAATAAATTTACTTCTTTCCATGAAAAGCCATGTTTAATAAAATAGTTTAATAAAATTATCACCTAGTAAACTGGTTGGTATTAATGAACTTCCTGGGATTTTGTGGTCACGGACACCTCCGTGTGTCAATAAGGCTATTGTTACTCTTTTCCTTCTTGTGCATCTAACATTAGATTAGTAATGAAATTTTATGCTTGATTTTAGTAATATTTTCATTACCTAATTATACATAAAATCAAATCTCAGAGGATTTTTTGTCTGTGGAGTCATGAACCTCCCATCACATCCATATTTATCACTTTCATGAGAAGATTAAGTTCAAATGCTTGTGTGGTACATGTTGCATATGTAAGAAGGAACAGAAGAAGCTAGAAATTAAATCAAAATGGTGTTAATTGCTAATAAATGCAGGATGCACAGCTGGAATGAAATTTTGTTGTTGTAGGTAGAGTCAAGATTCATGTTATTTAGATGTTTAGCAGTATGTGCAAACTTGGTCTCCTTTATACATTCTTTCTATTTTCAGTGTTTCAAAATGTGGACTTGGAAAAAGAGAAATCCACACTCGTGCCCAATCCTCCCTATCCTCACTCTGGAGATAGCAATAACATAAACCCATGGGAGAATACTGTATGTGACAGAATATTGCTGTTTATGTAAGCTATTCATTTGCTTCCAGTACATGTGAGGAATATTATATGGAAAGGTTCTTTCTTRCTCCAAAAACTCAATATTCCCTTGCAAATAATATCAAGATATAGACTCAGAACAATATCATTTTTCAGATGATCATAAATATGAGGATTTCACAGGGCACAAATACRCTCCCTCTCAAAAAACCATTCAAGATGCCAGTCAATTCTTTCAATAAAATAAACATCTGCTTGCTTGTTGTAAACAAAGCACCAAGCCATATTTCACAATTGCATAAAAGATGGAAATATTTTTCTTTAGTATTTTAAATAACAGCCCCACGGGAACTCCATTCTGTCTTTCATGATTAAAACATTTCTACAGAGCGAGTTAGAGATTAAAATCTATTCATTATGGAAACTATTTTCATGTTGTTGGAGCTTTTATGAAAGATTCCAAGTTTCCACACCATTTATTAGGCAATAACATCACAAGAGAGAACCCCCAGGAATATTTTAGATTGGAGGAACTCTAATAAGGACTTTCAGAACTGGGGTGAACATGATTTGAAAATATTTCAAAGAAATCTTATCAATGCTTTAGAGATATGGAATAACCTCCCTGCCCCACCCTCCCATACTATCCATTTGGACCAAAGTCATATCTTTGCAATTAAATCCAAGTTATTATGAGTCATATGGTGACTTTCCATTCGGTAATGGCAAATAAGGATGTTGGAGCAATAGTCATCAAAAGGATTCACTGAACTGGAAAATGCAGTTTGACGATAAACTCCAAATAATTTAAAACCTATGGAGATGTGATGATGGGCTTTGCTGGCTTTTTATGGAAAGACATTTAAAACTGTCATCTGTTTAACAGTAATTTTGCTGGAAGATACAGCAACTGAACATTGTAAATACATCCAAGGGGAAAAAAGAGATAAAAGCGTGGTTTATTTTGTATTTGAGTGCCCTGTAAAAAAGGTCAAATGTGACCCACTGGGTGAAAAGCCTACCTCTCTCCCGGGGAAAGTGATGGATTTTTCTTTCGATTGCTAACATACCAAAATCCAGAAAGATAGCTGTGTTTTTCTTTTTCTTTTTATCTGGAAGTTTCTTGGGGTTTGTGTGGATTTTTTTTTTCTTATACTGTAACCTTAGAACTTAGAGAAGAAAAGAAATGGAAATCTTTTGTGTCCAGAACGAATGCAGGATAGGACTGCTGGTTTTTTTGACCATTATAATGCACTTTAGCTCGAGTCTCAGTATGCTTGTGAAACCTGTCAGACAGAAGGGATTTTCTGTCTATGCAGAGCTAGTGAAAGACAACAAATTCCCTGAAACTGCTCAACGTACTAAAAGAGGTACTGMAGTAACCTTAATACATGGTAAACACATCATCCTTAGCTGTGTTACTACAGCTGCCTTGTCCAAGCAGGCGCTGCATTCCTTTATTGRTTTTATTTGTTCTATTTCAATCTATTGCTTTAAAATATTGTCCAACTCTGGCCCTGTCCTGGACCTCCCAAAAGTCACACCTTGTGCCTGACAGCATTGTCCAAGTGCTGCTTGAATTCTGCCAGGTTTTGTGACCACTTCCCTGGGAAGCCTGGGMAGCCCATCCACCCTCTGGGTGAGGAGCCTTTTCCTGATATCCAACCTAAACMTCCCCTGAATCAGCTTCAGGCCATTCCCTTGAGCCCTGTCACTGGTCACAAGAGAGAAGAGATCAGTGCCTGCCACTCCTCCTCCCCTCAGGGGGAAGTCGTAACTGCAGTGAGGTCTCGCCTCAGTGTCCTCTTCTCCAGGCTGAACAAACCAAGTAAACTCAGCAACTCCTCATATGTCTTCCCATCAAGGCACTTCACCGTCTTTGTAGCCCTCCTCTGGACACTTAAAAAAWTTTTCATTTTATTTCAATGCTATTTTTAAACAGTTAGTGTTTAAAGGCTTCAGATTTTCAAGGACACAAYAAGAGAGCACCAGCACTTCTTTAATCTATTACATTTGGCTTTATCTCCTGGAGCTGCTAATCTATATTTATTTGCTTTTATTTTTAGCATATGGTCAGAAAGATCTCTGTGAAATTCTTTTGAAAAGCTTTTCATGTGTGACTGTGTATATGTCTTTGTGTGTGTGTTTATATAGGGGAGCATATGATGGATCACTATTAACCCATACATTACAATTTCACTTCTGTGGTATTTTTCAAAGCTTTACAGACAGGATCTTTTTTCTTTCAGTATACATCCATCCTGCTCTGGATGCTTTTATCCTTATTACAGTCTCACATAAGTAATAAATTTCAGAGTCATCTGAAAACTGTAGTGTGTGATAAAAAGATTCAGCATTTGTCCAGGCCAGAAGGCTGCAGCTATCGAGCATAAAGCAACACGGTACAGGGATATCTGCACCAGAATAGTAGAAATTCTATAGTTGTSTTTACCTAAAAGAAGAGCTGTGCTAATTGCCATTGCTGAGAACACATCTCTAGCATGAGGCCAATAAAAATGTCAATAGAAACTGCTGCAGATTAATCCAGTCAGGAATCTGCCATTAGCAGCCAGAGTCCCCCTTCTATGGTAACTGGATAAGTTCCTGGAATTGATCAGTAATTTCACAAATTGACAATCTATTTCTTCATAAGACACAAATGTGCAAGACAGTCTGAAAGATAATAAAGAGGTCTATTCTTTCACTGTGCATCTCTTTGTACCATAGATATCATGCTTCTTATTTGAGTATTTCCTAGCACTATATTCTATAGCATTGTGATTTGAATTTCACCATGTTTTTTTGTTCTTTCTCAAATAATATAAATTATAGTTCAGAAAAGGAGAATAACTTACTTGGAGTATTCTCTGACATGAGTTGGGGTGGAAATACCTTATTAGATCAGTCAGTTCACTCCTTTCCAGACTCAACAATTTCTTATGATATATAATGGCTGCAACCAGTACTTGAATTTGAATTACCTACTACTTTTATCTTTTTGCTGGATAAACTGTTCCATGCTCTGGGAGAGCCCATGAACTAAAGGTATTTTCATTGCAGGGCAGACAAACCTGGACACACAGCAGGATTGTCATTAATTTAAAGTTGTATCAAAGTAAGATTTGTGGGAGTATGATTTTGATTTGGATGTAGAAAAATTTAAATTCACTGAACTGAATGGGGTTACTAGGTATTCATGACCATGAAGAGAAAAAACCCAGGAAAATAAAGGGAAAATAGAAGATGAAAAGATAACTAAAAGAAAAGAGTAAGGGAGGAGGGTTTTWAAACAGATTTTGAAATTATTAATATCTGGACCCACGTAGGGATCATATATACACAAATTCTAAAGAGGAGGTCATTAAACCCAGTAAACTTMTAGGATTTTTTAGATGCAGAAATAAAAATCAAGGTGAATTGTAGAATATGTAATGAGTTTCACAGTGCTCCCTACTATCATGGCTTTTGGACATAGGACAGAGTCCAGCTACTCAGTGCTTGAGAGTTCAGAATGGTTCTTGAAGAGTTAGTAATAAAATTGTAGAAAACATGGTCATAAATACATGGAAATAAAAGCCAGGGCATAAAAAAAACTTTTTCCTCTAACACCTCTTAATTCTGAAACCTGTCAGAGGCCAAGATGAGCTGGAAAGATGACAGAAAGCTCAAAACAACATAAATTATGCTCTTCATAATTAAGAATTAAAACTCTGCAGCTTCTTCTTCAAGGAAGAGACCAAATCATTCTAAATAGATAATTTTATTCCACATTAAGTCAGCGAGCACCCTTCTGGCTAGTGTTGCCCCCATTGACAACAGTGAGTATAAAAGCCAGGAGCTCTGATTGCAACTCCTTTGTAGTTCCTTAGCTACTTCTGTAGTAACTTTCCCTGTATGTTCTAGGTCAGAGAGTCCTTTCATCTTGAACCCTTAATTCTGGTGTTGTTCTTCCCAGTGGGGCACACAAAGAGTTTGGGAAAGTCACTAAGAGTTTTCTAACTGGAAACAAGTTAGAGTGCAGTGCTTAGAAGGATGGAATATTTCATTTTTAGAATAGTGTGCTATGGCACAATTACATTACCTGGGAACATCCATACTGCACTTTTCAAGTCTCTAGCTTCCTAAGTCCTTCTGAAATGGGAACAATCTGTTTATAAAATGCAGATTTCATTTAGAGAAATGACTTTTTCTGAAGTTGTTTCCTAGACATCAGCAGCTTCTCTGTGGCAGTTTAATTATGGAATAGCATTCTTTATATATTCTAGTCATAACTAATTTCTTATTTAAGAATGAGGTCAGAGAATAAAGTCACAATAAAATAAAGATAACCTGAACCTGGCTCATTTTGTTCTCAAGGGATAAAAATTCACAGTGTAAGTAATAAATTTTATTAGAATTTCCTCTTTTATTGCTGGAAAAGAGAAAGTACTGCAAATGACTAACAGGAAAGTAGCATGTTGAGTTATTTGTCTCCATAGCACATACCACATTTAAACATGCAGTCTTTCAGCAAAGCCCTCAAGGAGCTAAATTATAATGCCTCATGTTGTAGGTGGACAGAAAGACCAGAAATTAAGTTAGGGTTTTCTCATGGAAGAGCGGAATTTGCAAATATGCTCACTGGCCCTCATCCTGTAAACTCAAAGCAGGTGAATATACTCMTGTCTTCCTGGAGAGCTAGTCTGCCCTCTGAGCTATGAATTCAGTTCCAGTTAGAAATTCATAGTGAGTTTCCAAAGGTCTTTGTGTGCCTCATTGGGAAGAGCAAGAGCAGAATCAGAGATTCAAGACATAAGCAGTCTCCAACCTAGAACATTCACAGAAAGTTGCCACAGAAGGAGCTGAGGATGTACAAAATACTTACATTCAGGCCTCCTTGCTTTTAAAATACGTACATCCCATTAGTTACTGCTCTTTGGTAGGGTTAGTGAGAGTCAGGTGTAATCTTCCACTGTCATCTCTGAGCCTTCCCTGACATAAATTAATAGATTTGCCCTATTGATCATAATTGGCTTAAAGCCAGGTACTTTGTTTTTCYAAGTTAATATTTTCAAGCAGGAGCCAGAGAGACAGATCTGTCATCACTAATCTACAGAATACAAGAATCTATGAAGAACTTTTTCCTTCCCCTTTGGATGGTATCTTGTTATCATGGGTGATGCAGTTCTCAGAACACTGTGATGATAATTGATGCTTTAGGTTTTAGTTGCAGAATAGATGCTACAGAGAACTGACAGCTAAGTGAAACTGGGCCCAAAATCCCAATGGAAAATAAGTGTACACTAAAGGTTTYGAATTGATTATTGATGATTTGACATGTAGGTTTTCTTCCTTTTAATCATACAATTCTGAAATTCAAGTATGTCCAAATGAGTTCCAAACWTAGACCTTCAGTTTCTGAGACTTAGGAATTCTCTATCTGAATTCTGCTATGGAACCCATTTCTAGTGCAGACCCTGATCACCTCTCAGTTGCCTTTCTAAGTGCTTAGAAACTTACCTTCCAGGCATTAATTGTTGATATCCTGGAGTTTTTTTATATGCCACTGTATCTAGCGGTATGCTGTTTTCTGTCAGAACTTGGCTGGCCTTAAAATCCTAAAATATTTACTGTTAGAAGACTCTGGGAGGGCATCTGGTCCAACACATCCCACACCAACAGCTTTCTTAAAGCTGGGGGTGACTTGCTAACAGAAAAGACCTTGGGTGAAAAACAGTTTATATAAACAGTTTTTGAAAAAAACCAAACATTTTGGGAACAGCCCTCAAGAAAAAACGGTGCTCAGAATTTTGTAACTTTGGATCTAGAACAGTTACAGCAAGTGAAATTTATTTCAGGTGCACATGTTCACAGTATCCCATGAAAAGATCACATGTTCACAGTATCCCATGAAAATGGTTTTGCTCTTACAACCAAAATGTCATTTTCTGCCAATGTATGATGCTGGATTTCAAATTAGTATTATAAAAATAAACCAGTAAGTCTGGCAGCCAAGCACATCTTGTGAGTATACATGAAAGAGACTCCTAATTTTTTAACCTGTCATGATATATTTGAAAAATGTTGTATCTGCAAGTTTCTGAGCTATGGATTAATTAAATGAAATATAAATATGAACAAGAACAATTATCCACCATCAAAAATATTAGCTATTTCATTTTCTCCCTTTGATATGTTTATTAAAATTATCCAAGATGCAGAAATTGCTGCTGTGTAACACTGCAATTCTCAGCAAGATATCGGTATTTTGTTATGAGTTCATTAAATCTTTATGCCGTTCATTTTTAAAATGTTTTAAGATAGAATAYAAATAAACCCTGATTCCTGTTCCTATTTCTAGATGTTCAGAAAACTCGATAACGGCCCCAAACCAACAAATTGATAAAAACTGAATGCAAAGACTATGCATGGTATTATCATATGAGCAGAATGGGAGTTCAGGGTCTTCACATTTTCATTAGAACTGGAAGAGACTGAGTTGTTTAAAAAAAAGTAAACTTTTTTATAAGAAAAACCTGTACAAGATCTATTTTACCCTCAGATTATGTCTTAAATTAGGCAGCCAAGCATAAAACTATTTTCCTTCCCCTCTCTGTGCCAGCATGAATCTTGGGATAGCTTAAATACCTAAGTTGAAGTTAAAATCTTGGCTGTAGAACTAGTTGGCTCCCTAGAAGTGAATTCTTGCTCAGACACTGATTTCTTACCAGCATAAACCTTTGCTTAACTCATACAGAACTTGCAGTGTCCATATCACTCTGCTTGCCAGGTCAGGTGGACATTTATYCTACAGCAGTTGTGTGGGTTTTGTTCCAGCGCTGATGGTCTTGTGAACACAATGACATTAGTTATGAATTAGATAGTTTAGTTATTGATCCCAGGCTCAACACAGAATGAACCTTTAGGTCTTTATTTCATATCCTGGGTGCTTTTTGTGGCACAAACTGARCTCTACGTCATTACAGCTCTGCATTTTGAAATTTCCTATGCAGCTTAAAGTTAACAAACTGATTAAATGATAATTTAATTACATACCTAGGCTGTCATCACTGTGGTCTCAGTGCAGACATGTCCTTCTGCTTTGCACAGAGCTTGCTTTGATGGGTTGATGAGATGGTGCAGAGACCTTGATATAAACTAGAAACCTGCAATAGGCTTTCCTAGGAATTATTTGCCCCAATGCTTGGGTCATTCTGTGCTGCAGAGGGGACTGCCTTAGGCATAGGAAGAGTTGAACACGTGCCTTTGATTTTGAGAGTAGTTACATATTTTGATTAATGATGCTGTYGATTTATATTTCTTACTGGGAGCCATATCCAGGAACGTGTTCTTCCCTGAATAGATCTTATCCAGCAGAATGTTATTGTGAAATAAGTCTTCTGTAAAGATCACCTTCTGTAAATCTCACCTTTTGGTACTGTTTTGCCGATCTGAAGATCACCTGGGGATATTACATTTTATTCTAGCTGGGTTATGAGGTTTTCACCATTKTGCGCAATCCTGCCTGTCTAAATTACATATTCAGATAAGAAAGAAATAATCTTTCTTTTCTCCTTGGTAAAAACTATCATAAAATGGGTTTTGGATGTAGGAAATGTTCTCACATTAATATTTTAAGCCTAAGAATATGACTGCAAAACATTGGTTAAGCAGTAGAGATTCAGAACTGCAACTGACTGCAACTCTAAATGATTGATTCACAGAAAAATTGACAGTGGTTTTTGAAAATTTCAGAGTTGCCCTTATGTTAATAATCTTTCTGTCTGAAATTGCRAAGTGTAATTTCTTTCAAAGTCTTTACATGATGAGCAAAAAGTGACTTCTGATATAATTTTAAGGGAATGATATCAGAAAGTCATTAACTAGCATTTAAAACCTATAGTTCAGACTACAGCTCTATACATCTCAAAATTTAATATGGTTCTAATTAGGGTTTAATTTTCAGAACATGCATAATTCCTTCTTGCAAATTAGCCATTATTAGTGAATCATTCTCGACATGGTATGCATTATAAATCCCGATTTTTGAGAATGGGTGGTCTTGACTTTCTGTCTGCAATCTTTTCACCTTCCACTGTGTTTGCTTATTCCTGTGGGATGCTGAGAACCCTCAGCTCTCTCTGTCTTCCACACAACCAAGCTCTGAGCCTACTTAGATTCTTTGATTAAAAGTTTGTTCCTTCGTTTGCTTTGTGCTCCCAAAGGCTTTTCTTCCAGGCAGCCCACATTCATTAAAGACTCTGTGGAAAACACATGGGACAAACYTAATTGAGCACTGCCAGTCCAGAATAGCAATGCCTGTTCAGTGAGAACAAGGTGCAAGACACTTGGCATCTTGGGAATTGTAAACCATCACCAAGGTCTTCAGAGACAGACGCATTTGCTGGAGACAGCGCAGTGTGTYGGGGGATATTGCATCTCCCTTCTGTAGAAACAGGGATTTTAAAGGTTACTGTGTATCTTTCCCCATTACCAAATATCAGACTCCTCTTGAACTATATATAGTATACACTGTAGTCTTCATCCTTTGCTTATTCCAGATAGTTCGGGGTCTTTTTTTCYATTGTATGTAGCAGAAATGGACTTTGGTCATGTTTCTGCATTTACTGAGATACATGAAGTGTGACATCCACTTAAGCAAAGGGCAGATTGAATTAAAAAAGCCTCAACRCTGTGTTACTTGGTGTATTGAGTAGTGTATGTACTACCTAGAGTAATAAATATCTCATTGATAGCTAGCAAGTACTTTTTACATGTAAATTAGGAATGAAGTATAATGCAGATTATTGATCTCTGATCTAAAATATTTAAATTCTTCATTGAAATACAAAATAAGTGTGATTTACAAAGTTACCATAAATACTACTTAATTAAAAAAAAAAAGTGCCAAGTAGGCATGATTTCCCAATAAGGTGATTCAGCAAAGACTATTTGATCATGGTGAAACAAATTCTGCATCTATTTCCCAAGTGACTTTAAGAAACTATGGAATTAGGATATTTATTTTAAAATGTAAATGTTATTAAAGTTCTGGATGTTCCCCTAAGGACTAAAATTTCTTCTCATTGGCAAAAAGTCATAGGAGATGATATATTTTATAAAAATTGGTGTTCCAAGTAGTTACAGTTACTGCAAAGCTATTTTTGATCAAYATACAGATACCTTAAAAATATACACAATATAGATAAAAAAGGGGAAATTAGACATCCTTAGGCAGATGTACCAGCTTTTGATGCAGTTTTTCTATGTTTCCTGATAAAGAGATTTTTGCAGCTTGTGTAGGAGTCCAGACTCATGAGGCAACCATCAGCAAATAGAACCTCAAGTCAAACAAAGGATCGAAGCATCCTGGATGCAAAATGATCCACCTGATAATTTTCAGTGCTACTGGGAATGCAGTCAGGTCACTGTTTTGGTTCCTAGATATTTTTTTTACCTGTTTTCTGAAAAAAAGGTGAATTGAGAGACTGGTTTTCCTTTTTCTCACAGAAAGGAGAGGTGATGGGAAAGATTGTTTGCAGCTGTTTTTGAAAGAGAAGGAACTAAAGTTTGATGTGGTTCAGAACCAAAATGGATGAAGTATAAAGCTAAGGTGTTTATGGAGTCAAAAAGATCTTGTTTAATTTTTCAACGTTTTAAAAAATCCAACTATTAGATAGCACTGTCCCAACTACATAAGCTCATATCTGGAAATTCCACCATCTACACAAAAATTAAAATTAGCAATTRAAAGCACAAGTATCACACCATTTCTACTTTGTAAAGCTTTTCAGTATGTGTAGGAGCCACCTCTCCTCCCGATATTACTGAATCAGCCACTGATGTTTGGTGGGTTCTGATGCTTTTTCCTGCTGCTTTACCTGTAAAACTAGGACTTGTTTGTAAGTCTATTCAATTTTTAATTGGATTTTACAGTCATTAAGYAATTTTGTTGTCTTTGATTGGATGTTGTATCACCATCCTGATGGTCTTTAAGAACAGAAATAGCAAAAGCTTGGTTGGGTGGCCGTGCTTGAGAAGGATCCAAACCCAGTCTTTGTGAAGGCAGCGCTGGATGAGTTTGGTTGCAGGTAAAGAATGAATATGCCATTCAGCGCTTCACTTTTAACTCCTTATTCTACTCTCATGAGCCCAAAACCTCAGAAATAGGTCACAGAAATTTTTTATATGTTGTCAGTTAAACTGACACAGTGCTGCCTCACAGGAATGATTGATATGGCAAATTAAATCATAGCATGCTATATGCAGCTGATACTTTTGAAATATTTCCCTGCGGTCCCACATTTTTCCCATTTTTAAGAACAAACTTATAACTCCCATGCAAACTTGTAGCTCCCATCCAAAATAAGCCAAAAAAGTTTGCAAAGTATCCTACATGGAAAAATTACACAGAATTTAAGACAGGTGAAGACATTAATATTCTTAGTGTTTAATTGTTTCATTCATTTCTGAGTGTTGAGTGACAGCCCTTGAATAAGTGACCAGCAAATTTTTTTCTTGGATACAAAGCAAGAATATGATTTTTCACTAGGGAAACAYCAGGACCTTCAGAATTTACAGTTTCTTTGATCAACACATGTACAATTTAAGAATATATTTTAATCAAAAGTACTCTTAGTGGCAAGGCAGAGTAAGATTTACATACCATACAGCTCAATCATTTMATAGCCTTCTCAGAGCTATTATTTAGTATAGAAGAGAGTATATCAGGAATCMTAAAATTCTGCTTTTAACAATTTGTTGTCCTTTACATTATTCATTTCTTTCAGAAGTTACGCATGGTTTTGCCATTATATTGTGTTTGAGGATGAGAACTTACTGTGTTCTGTGGGCATAACTTGCCTAAGTGAAAGGTCCTTCTKCCATGCCAAGAACCTGTTATTTAATCCTAGAATCAGAGAATGGTTTGAGTTGGAAGTTAAGATAATCTCTGGTTTTGTTTAGTYCCAATGTCAGTCCAATGGAAATGCYCTGATGCAGAGTACAGCTTATAAAGCAGTACACAGAAATGTTTCTGCTGCACAAGTGTGTTGTTGGATACTTCAATGACCAAATCTTCGATCTTTCTGGCCAAAGGTTCACCCTGTTGAAAGTTTCCAAATGCAGTTGGATTGTAATTGCCATCTGCATTTGCTGTTTTCTCATCTTTCAACATCTTGCTCTGCTAGAAAAGCATTGTCTTCTCTGAAAGCATTGACTTTAGTCTCCCATGGCTGGTCATTTGATGAAACAGGTTTATTATGTGGGTTTCTGAGTGAGAAAACAAAAACAGYAATAAAAAGAAAGCAGATTGGCAGTTGCTATGGCAATTCCATCCTTTGCTAGGGTTTGATATAAGTCTTAGGAGCTAGGGGAAAGGCTCGGAAATAATAATTATTCTTTTTTCAAGGGAATGTAATTTTCCATTGTGAACAGAGATTATAAAGTCAACAATTTAACTGGTGCAACTGGACTCTAAATTTTATATTATCCATTTCTTAAGGAGGGGCAAGGGACATTTTCTATAAAATAGTTGTATTGTTACCTGCATTTCCAATKATGTACTGTAAAATTCTATTTCAGATTATTGGCTTTTTACAAGTGTATATTGGTGACAATGGTTAATAATATCTGAGCAAACACAAACCCAGTAAAGTGTGCTATTTGTTGCAAAGAGATTCATTAATTTCAATATAAAACACGGTGCTAAAATAACTTAGTTTTTTTCCCAGAACCTGAGAGGGAATCATTAAGTGAGTTTTGGGACATAACTTTGARCGATGATCTCTGTGGATTTCCTGAAAATGATATAAAGTTGCAATTATCTGGTATTTATCCATACTGTACATTTAGTAGATTACAAAAGACTTCCAGATTAGAAGTTTGATACCAACCCATTTTTTTTTCTGGAAAAGAAAATTCTAGTGACAATGTACATACTACTGCTGCTAAACTTATGAGATAACTCTGGGGTAAGGGTAGACTCAAGGAATATGCAATAAAACTCTTCCCCATTTATTGTTCCAATTCCACAGACATCTAAAGGCTCTTATTTATATATTGTTTTCTAATTCTGAGACTCTCCTTATATTAGTATTTATTAAATATTTTGCAGTGAAGAATTTTTTATATTTCTAAGGATGGATATTGAATAAGTTTAGTGGTGTTTTTGGAAGCGTAATTCTCAAAATTCTCTGTAGAAACTGCAGCACAACCACAGGACTTCAGTTGTGTATCACTTGATATTTATTTACAATAGAGTTGAATTTGTAAGAGATAATATTTGTAGTCACAAAGAACAATTGATTCCTACCATCTCTTTTTAAATCAGTGTACTTATAAGAAAAATTAAACTTTTATCTTCTGGGAATAGTTGCATCCAATACCCTGTATTTTCTAACAGATGTACAGATGTAACACTGGGGAACATACAATGAAATGTTCTCTACAAAGACAAAGGAGACATTCTAGGAAAATGAGCTAAGAATGGAGAAGAAGTCATTCAAAATACAACAGATGAAAATATGGAGTCTAGCTAACAGCTGAGTCATTGTACATGTCGAAATAAGTCTGTAAATTCAACCAAATWATTGCCTTTCATTTTCTTGGGTTTTCTGCAAGGAGATTTTTCCTCAAAGTACATTGACAAGGCAAGATATTAGTAATTTTTAGAGCCTCATTTTAATTAAATTGTCTTTGCATTTTAAAATATATTTTTTAAAGTATATGACRGCAGAATACAGTCAAATTTTGAATTATGTTTTTGTTTCCCACCAGAGTTGTATTCTAAAAAGAACTTCAAAGGAGGGGGATACTGTAAGTCACTATTTTCCTATTTTGATCCAAGAGATTATGATTTACAAAAAAAACCAAAACCAACAATCAAACAAAAACACAAAAGGGAAGAAGTTAATTAATTGCAAGGAGGAACACTTCAAAGGCTGAACATGATGTCTTTCTCTCTGGTTACTGCTAGCTGCTTCTGATTCAGACAAATGGAAGAAAAAGCAACATTCTTGTGTGCTTCAGCTCTGAGGTACATAGGAGTATTGGATRCCTCTGTGGGGAGAAGACTCTTCATGCATGTGAATGCATTCTACCACTGAGGACATCTGCTCCTCACTGTCACCAAGTGTATAAGGAATCCTTTATGTGAAAGGATTTTAAAAAAACAGGGTAAATAACCCCTGTGTACTTCAGAAAGATGTATTTCAGAAATTAAGGGATATTATCCTAAAATCCTCATATACTTTCTGTATTYTGGGAGGCTTTCAGGGCTGACTAAATAACATTCTTAGAACAGCTAGTACTCACTTTTTATTTGTTGTGGGACATGAATTAGCCTTGGAGATGACCCAAAGTTGTGCATAACCTACCTGCACAAGTTTTCATACCCTGGTGCACTCTGTAGGGAATGCCCAGCCATGACTGAGGGCTGCACTTGTCCATTAAGTGACCCCAAATGTAAAAGATCAGATGAATCCCCTCCTAGGGACTGTGGGCTGGCAGCAACAAAGGTGTTACATAGCACTTTGCAGCTCTGAGAATCCATTAGGAGATTTCATAAAGAATATTTCTCCAAGAGAGATCATCTGACCAGAAGCCTGCAGCAGAGCTCTTAGAGGGGAAGTACTTTGCATGCTAACATGTCTAGGCTTTTTGAATAATTTGTGCTATAGAGAGATGCTCCAAAAAGAGTCCAAAAAAGTATTTTCTCAGGACTCTGAGGAGGAAAGTTAATTAAATTGTGCTGATTAGCATTTTATAACATTTTCTCTGTACTACCATCCAGGCAGGAATTTCCTGTTGGTTATATGCCATAATCCAATGAAATAGTTTAATAAAGTGGAGCACACAAGTGCTGGTGTTGGTGAGAGCACTTTGTCCTCTGGCTGTCTGCATTACAGGTTCCTCAACAATGGGAATGTACATACAAGAYTGCAGATTTTTTCTTTCCCTGTAATGGTCATAGACGTGGATATGCTGAACAGAGTTGGAAAAGGTCTGCAATACTCAGACACAGAAGGGCTAAGTCTATACAGTTGTTGCAGTCTTCTTTGCCATCTGTCTCATCTGGAGGTGCAGAGGTGAAGGCTGGACWCATCTAACAAGAAGATTATATATGTAACTGTAATTTTGGAGAGTGAGATTTCATCTCTGCAGACTCTGGCTCTATGCAGAGATGACCCTGAGCACTAATCCAGAGCCTAGTGCTCTGCAGAGCACTGCYTAGTGCTTTTAAGGTCTTAAGAAAGTGTTGAGTCTTCTCAGTCAATTGCAATTGCCTGCAGAGGTGTGGAACAATTATTCCAATCAGAAACACAGCACACACATTGTCTCCTTCCCTAGCATCCTAAAATCTGGGAAAGCCAAGCTTGCTCATCGAGCTTGACCCTGTGGGCTGTGCCTGGGGAGGATGGAAACATTTGGAGTTGTAGCCTGCATAAGCAAAGAGGCTGAAATCCTTTGGCACCCTCTGTAATGAAGAAAGAGAAGTAACAGCGAGGGAAGTGAAAAAGCCAATAAGTGGAAGAAAACGAAGCAACGGGAGGTGTTCTGGAGCATCTAAAATCTGGGTGCAAGAGCACCAGCTCAATGATGTTATCTTTCCTGCCTTGGGTAATGGAAGTTGCCAAAATGAGGCATGGATTCTAGCAGCTTTGGGAGACACAGTGGGAATAGGAAGGATTTGCACACAGGCAGATACTTTCTGAGCAATTAAACCTTTTTAGTTCTGCAGGTTTCTCTGTGGTAATGTAATTCTGATACAGTTTTACAATGTGATAAACTTGAAGAGAACGGGGATTTCATGGTAAATGGAGGTACAGTGAAAGTGTCTTGTAAGGTTCACACCCCATATATCAATGTATTTAGAAACCCAAGTAATTTTGTATGATATCTTACATTTTAATGTATTAGTTAAAATATGGTTCATGGTCTAAAATTAAACAGCCTAGGGTGATCATATGGTAGCAGATAAAATATTCATCTCATTATAATTACAGAACTTAAATATAAAAGATTTAAACCTAGTAATGTTACATTTTGAAAAAAATATTGTATTGCAATTCTAGGGGGTTACGTGAGCAACATCCCCTCTAGGATTTTAAAATATTATTTCCTAGCCTCAATAAATGCATTTTTTGTAGGATTCAACTCCTTCTTTCCTCTGCAAGCAAACTAACAGTGTCCTTTTCACTGAGTGGCACAGAGAATCATGGTACAGAGAATTTCCATATTAAAATGTACATTTGCAATAATACCATATGAGTAATGGAAGCAACAACTTCCCTCCCTGCCAAAAATATACACACAGCAGAAAAATMCCCTTGAAGTCTACACAAGGAGGATGTGAAAAATAGCCTAGAGAAGAGTAATCAGAGTCAAAATAATACCAGTTTTCAAACAGGAAAAAGGTTGCTTAAGAAGAGATATTCTGTGTCCATCCACTCTGTTATTCTAAATGTAGCACCCCCAGAGGATATAAAAAGCCAGTAATYTGGACCAAGAAACAGCAATCCACCTTCATTATGTACTCCCTCCCCTGCTTATTGGACATCTTAGGCACAGCAATTATRGCCAGACTACATGGCTGGGAGCTATCATGGAAAAAACATTGTTATGAGAGAACTAGAGAACCTGTTTAACTTGAAATGAGGACAGCTCCCACTCCAGCTGTGTTTTACTATTAACTGCAATGACACCAAGGTTTCCTGACTCAATAGCGTTTGAAGCACAACTTTCTGGCCTCTCTATGGCTATAAAAAGCCATAACAATGTCATAATAGGATTTTAGATTGGAGAAAGGGATACAGGATGCAAATTCAAATACCACTGGGCAGGTTTATCATAGAAATATATGGCTACAGACAAAATATCAGCAAATCAAAATATTTGGAGTTATAAACTTAACTYGGACGTCAAAAAAATGCTGGTAAAGGACAGGGTATAGTCAGATACACATGAAGAAAGATATTGCCAAACTTCTCAGCCTTTTGCTATCTCTT
Organism: Cardinalis cardinalis; assembly: GCA_014549065.1. NCBI lineage: Eukaryota > Metazoa > Chordata > Aves > Passeriformes > Cardinalidae > Cardinalis > Cardinalis cardinalis. The sequence goes on along the minus strand of JACDOX010000005.1, from coordinate 947,688 downwards.
CAAAGTCCACAGGGAATGTTTTAAGCAACAGCTCCAGTAAATAAATTCAAATTATACAGGGTATTAGATGTATATCCTTTTCCTCATTTTATCTTTCAATTATTGCAGACAGATGATRTTCATCTGGAGTATGCTTGTTTAATTGTGTAGCATTTATGATGCTTCCTTTGAATTTTTTTTGGTCATGTGAGCAACCTCTTCAGTAAGAACATAAGCTTCTGGGTCTGTTTTATATCCTGAATCTCATTAAGCAAGTGACACATAGCTGTCTGGGAGGTCCAGATCAGTGCCCACTCATTAGTGTCTCAAGATTTTAAGGGYTCTTTCACTTTGCAGTATGGTTGTTTCATGGTTATAACACTCAGCAGTGCTAAAGAGTGGCCAAGAACAAGGCCCTGTCAGGGAGAGGTCTCTTTTTTTAAAAAACGAGGGAAAAGGCTACACTTGTTTTTAAGTATTTAATATTGACTGTTTATCCGGTGGTTGTCAAGTATAGTCAAACATGATGATCTTTCCTTCAGGCTTGTCAACAAAGGATGTGACATTCTGCTCTTCATTTTTTCTCTAGTTTTCTGTTCAAAATGCTGTAAATTTCATGAAATTGAACATATTCTTTGTATCAAGACTGATTTTACTGTTTTTGTAATTAGATACTTGATAAGCCTCCAGCCACTTTGACTCTATTGTCTTTTTCCTCCTTGTATAAATTAGCAAAATTAAATTGAAAGCTGTGACTTGTGTCACAGGCTGGTATTGTACTTTSTAAGCTGTGCTTTTCTGGCATCATGAAGGATGGGAGAGTTTGAGCAACTCTTTCCTAAAATAAATAATAATTCCTCTGGCAATTGATTATTTGCCAGATGAGGTTAAGTAAGCATGCTCTGACCTGGCTACCAGTTCACTTTCTGGAAAAGATTTCAACTATTTGCATTTTTTGGAATCAGAAAAAAGTATTAGTTGCACAGAGCAACTTGTGTACAGTGGATTTCTGGAGCAGATGTGCAGATATGTCAATATTTCTGCTCCACTGCCTCCTCCATAGCAGTTGAGGTAAAACTTGATCTTCTGTCCAATTAAAGACATTTTGACTAAAAAATGGCATTCTCAGGGCTGCATCCAAAGCTGTGGCAACAGCAGCAAGAGGAGGGGAAAGACTRTAATCTCTATTTATGAACAGTCCTTTACCTTTCTCCCATCCACATACCAAAGCGAGTAAACTGCTGTTAATCTTAACATCAGCAATCTGAACCAGAAATTAGACCATGTCCATTATTTATGAGGAGGGGTGGAAAGTGAATAATTCTTCTTAGCATTATATTGCAAATTTGGAAAGAGATATGCAGGTTTTGGGTGATATGACACAGAGAAATAAATCTTACTGCTCTCCCAATTTAACACATCAGATTCTAAAGACATAAAAGTAGTTTTATGTGCTGCATCCCATTTGATTACTTCCCTCTTTTGGTGCCACATCTTAATGCATTTACTCTCTGTTGTTTTGCAAGAGACCAAAGTAAAGCTTGGGTATACTATCAAGTTGGAATAAGGAAAGTAGGAGCCCAAAGCCTCTTTTAAATTACACCAATGTAAAGGAAAAATTTAATTGAAATTACATTTCCTTGGTGCAAGACCTGCTGATGTCAATATTCCCTCTACTGTGAATCTCGTAAAGTAAAAGGTAGTTGATGGATTTGTTGTTCACTATGGTCAATGGCAGCACCTGCTTTTCCATTGACCACACCTGAACATCAGGCTACAATAAAATTTTCCTGTTTGTTAGTCTGCCATTGCAAATCTGGTGCTTTGATATAAAGGAGAAAACAAAATAGTACAATAAAGTTGTTTGCCATTGGCAAGTTTAAGGAGTTCTTATTTAACAGGAAGAGACATTCTTTCCCCATTCCTTCATGGTGGTTGTTTTTCCCTCCTTCACCCAGTGTCACTTTTAAGGTCTTGTTTCTTGAGTGATGGTAGAAAAATAAATCCTTTTGCAAAGAAATAAAGACAACTTCTTTTAACTCTGCTCCTGGCTGCTTTCTTTGTTGCTGTCACTCTGCAGCCACTTGGTATGAAACAGTCCATATTTACAATCGAGAAAGACAACTTTTGGAATGTGTTGGAGGCCACTGACCCTAGAAAAACAAGCTAGCATTTACATTTAGCTTCTACCCTAGAGGCTTCTCACTTGCATGCTATGATTCATTGTCTACACAGAAAATCAAGCTTAAAAAAGCAGGCAAAAGGGCTGGATACACAAGTGTAGAGCAAAAGAGTTTTTTGCATATCACAGCATTTCTTGCATATCTCAAAGTGCTTTCTGGGGATGCTGATGTAAATTCAAACAGAAAGTGCAATTTTCCTAATGTCAGTGATATAGCAAACTCCCAGCTACGCCTTCAATTTTTGTAAGTAATGTTRTTTTTCTTCTCCCTCCACCCCTCCCTTCCTACTGCCATCCCTCCCACCCCCTTGCTTTTTTCTGCCCTGCCATATTTACTTTTGATTCAGAGTAAATGGATCCAGAGTAAAAAGCTTTTTAACTCAGGGTTTTCCCTTCTAACTTTCCTTGAGGAAGCTACACTCAAGAGTGTAGCCTGGAGTCCTTTAGTTTTCTTTGCAAGATGTTGCCTGTTGGGCTATATTACTATCAGGCAGATATTCTTCTACTCCATTGATTCCTGCACTCCTTGCATTATAGAAGGATTCATTAGCTGATTGACTCCTATCTCTTTCCCCACAGTGGCTGGTAATGTCATCTATGAGCATTCCGTTTAAATCCCAGTCCAACTCAATGCTGTGTGGTCATGAAAGAGCAGGCTAAGGCTGCGTCTGTACTGAAGGACAGTGAGATCAAGCAGGAGAAAATTGGGTCTTTGGTCAGGAACTACAAATTCCTTATGTGCAGCACCATGTCCTTTTGAGAAAATAAGCTTACAGCTTCCTCACACACACAGTAGGGCTTATCTTCTGGTAATGGAAATGGACACTGATGTACTGACATTACTGGAGCTATTTGGAAAAAAAACAATTAAGGATTTGCTCCCCTAATCCTGCTTTCCCATGCTTTTTCTCAAGGAGAGGCTTCCAATTAGAACACACCAGCAGCAGTGATGGTTTACCCTCACTGTTCAAAATGGAGACATCTCTGTGAGAGCACCAAAGGGAGGAGGGCACGCCTGAGCTGCAAAGGCCGTGGGTATGGGCTTGAGCAGCCTGGCTGTGCATCTGCCTCAGCTCAGACATAGCACAGGGCCAGGTTGTGCTGYTGTGTGTTTTCAGAAGTCAGCTGCTATCTCCACATGAAGCTGGAGCACATGGAACTGCCATCCCAGTTGGAGTAGTTCTGGGACACAGTTAAAATAGGGGTTTACATGGCTGAGATCTATTCTGCTGCTATCTAGCACTGAAGTGTGGTGGAGGATTGCATATCAAGGAGGGAATTGTCTTTGCTGGTGTCATCTGACTGCAGCAATGAAAAAATATCTGCTAAGAGGTTTTTTTTTTAGGCAAACTGCATATAAATTTCTCATATAAAAGAATGAAAGAATGGTGATTTCATTAGTCCTTCCAAGACATGAGGGTCAAATGACAGATTAAAAGTAAATAATGCAGATTTTTAGGACTAATTTTTTTCTGCATCCTTTGCAGTGTTCTGCCCTCTAAAGACAACTAGGAGTGCCATACAGAAGGACAGGTAAGGCTCAGTTGCTTGCTCAGCAGGAACATTTGTTTGACTCCATTGTAGCGGGATTTTTTTGCCCCATGGCTTGGGGCTCTTCACCAATAAAATCACCGAGGTTCCAGAAATTTAATCACCACGTTCATCTTCTATGCAGTGTTTCAGGATCAATAAAATATTTGCATTTGACATGTTAGTAAATTCTTTGTTAATCTGTTTTACTTTAGACTGGCTGCAAGGTCACCAACAGGAACCTTTGGTATGCACTTGTGCATCAGACCTATGTTGTCAGTGTCATTCCTTCTGCAGATGTATRCAAGTTACTCTACTTAATTAGTTCCATCAATTTAATAACAAAAACCAGGTTTTATGTGGCCATCATAGGTTTGCAGAYGATGACACAGAGGATATTAGCTGAATTCTTGCTTATATCTACTGTTTAGCAAATATATTTTGCTGTAGATTGGAAATGTCCTTTTAGTGCCACCAGAACAGATGTTGGCAGATAAACRTAAAAGACAGGCCGCAGGATGTTAAAAGGTCTTGAAATAAATTTGAGCACAAAAAATTATGTCACAGCTATCACAAATAAGGTGCCACACATCCATTTTTTACTCAACTAGCTTGAGTTTCATGCTTATAAAGTTGTGTAGTTAAAGGTTTTGAAAGCAAAAGCCTAAAATCTGACATATGCAACTGTATTCAGGCACATAAATAGAAGTGCATGACTAAATTGATAATAAAGGTACCTGGCTTGCTATTTCTTTTAGACTCACAGCTTACATGATGACTGGTGGCTTTGTAAATAACATTTTTTACACAGAAGAGCTGCAGCAGGTCAGACAAGAAGGTGACCTTCCCTGGCATTTTTGGCAATGTCCAAGAGGAGATGCTTTAGAGAGAATATTGAAAAATGACAAACATACAGTGACACTACTATATCCTCACAACTTCTGTCTGTTTAAAACATTAGAAGCATCTCTTAGATTGGAGTTTGCATCCATAATTGCAATCTATAATGCTATTTGATTCCCATTTAAGGATTGTTCTTGCATGAATTTCCCTAGCAATCTTTTGAATCTCCCAATATATTTRTTCTACTGTGGCCATCAGTTCTGCTGCTGAATTATTTTCTTTTGTTAAATTCTTCTTCTCTTTTTTTTCAAGAGAAATTGTTCTTCTTTTTTTTTTCTTATTTATGTCCCTGCATTTAAAAATAGCATGGCAAGCTCAATCTCTCCTGGTCTCTAATTATTGCTTCAATATTTTAAGAATTATTTAAGAGTGCAATTTTCACTTAGGAAAAAATACAGTTCTCTTGTTTCTAGTGTTCTTTGGTGCTAACTAGGCTAAACTTTCCTCTCATGTAGAGACTCTCTGCTAGCTTCCAGGAGSCAGACAATTACAGTACCATATGTCAGTTTGTGATGTTCCCAGGTGGTAGGTAAGTGATTTCCAAACACAGGAACAGATTGGTGATGTTTTAGACTCCTCTCTCTCTAAGGAAAAACACTCCAATATATCTCTCTKTTGTAAAAGCAAATCAATTTCTTCAAATATTCTTAAAAAATGCTAAAATTAGCACACACCTGAACATTTCAGATAAATCAGAATAAARAGATGAATTCCCAGTAGGAGAATGTGTTGTGGAACCTCACAGATCTCTTCCCTTTCTAACTTCTATTATACTGTCATTCACATTTTTAAAAATTTATGTTTCTGACAAACAGGAACCCTCTGGAACCTATTAGAGAGATGTAAGMAGCTTCTTAAAATGAGGGTGGTGTTCACTAATGGTACACCAGTAACTCTGAAAGTTTGCAAAGATTACCTGTCCAATCTGCCCAGCAAATCTGAGCACTAGGTGAGAAATGCGTTTGCTGCTGGCCTTAGGGTGCCAAATGTACTATTTATTCCTCCCTAATGCATCTCCTTCACATCTCTGCTACTATTTCAAACTGCTTGTTAAGGAAGAGATGGAACAAGTATTACCTCAAATTCTGACTTTTTGAGAAAGAAACAGTAAAATAGAAATGTACCAAATTTGATGGAAAAATATTAGAAGCTTTTTTGGATTCAGGATACAGACTGCTGCAAAAAGGGCCATATGAAGAAAAGAAAGATCCCCAGAGCAGCTAATAGCCACTAACCAAGACATTAATTTGGGTTAAAAATAGATCTGGTCAATTCAGTATGTTGAATATGGAGCAAGGGCTCAAGTGCCATTGTATCTGATGAATGCCTTACACTAAAATTATTGGCTTTTYGAGGATAGAAGTCTCTCAGACTCTTTGGATTCAGTTCCTGTGTTTTGTGTAAGAACTCCACCTCTCTTGGCAGCAGAGAAATTAACACTTGTAATGGATGGTTAGCTCTCTCTACTGTCTAGAATATGGGAGGTTCAAGAAAGGCAGGACAGTGGACCTGTGCCTCTCACGTGTAAGGAGTTGTTGGTTGCCTTGATTTAAATAATCTCTGTTAAGCATGTCTCTCATTATTCCTGAGAAAATATTGGCAATTCTTTATAAAAAGAGCAGCCAGTGACTGAAATCTCAGAATTTTTCATGCGTTCTCATTTTCCAACCAGTTGTACAAAAGCATTCATCAAAGGTCCTAAATTGCAGTTCATTTGTAAGGGCAGTAGGTTTTAATTATACAGTACTTTTAAGAATGTGAAAAATACTGCAGTTTGTTGGAGAATAAGAACTGAGCCTTGTCCTCAGAGTTACTGCTCCATCTAGGTAGAAATGCTTTACTCCCAAAAAAGGTTTCTAAACAATGCAATGAATGCATAGAAATATTTTCTGTAAATCATGTGGCATATGCAATATGCAGCATGGCATAGATGTTCAAGTGGCTCAATATGGGATGATACTCATGACTTCAGCGCCCCAGGGTAACTAATCCTTCCACTGTTCCTTCTGGTTCTTGTCTCATTGCCAAACACATATTCTTTTTTCTGTGAGGGCAATACACTAAGATTTTTTTTTCTATCATTCTCCTTCAAACAGAATATAAACTCAAGGCAGTTAGTCACATTTTCAATCCATTTTATCATTGGGTTACAATAGCTCAGCACAGACTYTGCTTCTTTCTCCATAACTGAAATTAATCCTTAAGGGAGATCCAGAATAAATTTGYATCTTCTCTAGAATACCAGTCATGTCTGCACAATGATACAACAAGAGATTTAAAAACATGATACATMATAGTCTTCTAAAACCAGCACTAGGCATTGCTCAAAATTAACTGCTGACTGTTCAGATCTCATAATTTTTAGTGGAGACAGTAGTGGAGRTCATTGCATTTTTCACTGGTGTCTGCAGGACCATGAGATGAGAGATGTGTAATTTAGCATCGTTTCATCAGGAGGATGTCTGTTCTGGTTTACAGCTATTGTTTCTGTCCTGTGACATATTTTTGAGCTTTAATGTAATCAGATTTTACTCACCATTTAGACTAGGAGAAAACTGGCAACCTATAGACAGTACGAAACACTGAGAAAGAAGTAAAAATCAATTTCTTTTTTTCATTGCTAGTCTGCAGATGGAACATTTATTTTTGAAGTATTTCTGTGTAATAAAATTCTGAGACTCTATTTGATTGTTTATTATTTGACTTATAATGCATGCAGTCTGTATAGATAGTTAAAATAGGTAAAATGAATGAATTTTTTACCAGCCATGCACTGGGGTTTGGGCTGAGTCAAAAAATCTGAATCTAGTTTCACATTCCTTATGAGTCAAAGACATATGACAGTGCTGAAATAACGAATTCTGGAACAGTAAACTCTGTAAATAAAAGGCAAGTATGGATATGGATGTCAAATTTAGATTCAGAGTTCGCATCTGATATTTTGATTCAAGTTAAGCTCCCTTTATCTCTTTCAGCTTTCAATTCAAAAAGGTAGGCATTGTGTATGCTGTTAGATTCCCAGAAACTAGGCAGTTCCTGCCAGCTGCATTCCATTTTTTCATACTGTGCTTCCCATCATCATTTTCAATAAATCTGCTATGCAAACTGACCTTGATATTTAATGAAGGGATAAACTTGTTGCTACTGAGATATTGAATTTAAAGCATGGGAAATCACGTAGTCTTKCTTCAGTGCATTTTGCCATTGATGGTATCTCCCTCTCAGCTTACTCCTTAAACTCTGGTGGTTGCTAAAAGCTARATCAGAACCTCAAGTCACTTCTCATTTTTCACCCTTACCTAGGCAACCTTTTCTGGAAAAAAAGAGTGATGTGTAGTACCAAAAGGCCATGCTGGTTTTTCCTAACTGGTCCSGGCAAACCTGCTCCAAGGGATGACACATCTTGGTTATTCTCATGCAAAGCCAGTGGAAATGGTGTATGTTGCATAAAGCAGTGAAGAGACAGATGATAACAGAACTGTAAAATAAAGCAGTAGGCCGGGTGCTGAGAAAATAGTCTAGGTTTGCTCCATTTGAGGATAAATCTGACTGAGTTTAATMATTTCACTTGTGCTGGGAATTAATTAGGACCTTAAGGCTTGACCAATACAGAATAATCACTCTAATAATCTACCACTCATGTCATGGAAAGGGCAGGGATAATTACCGGTTATAAATAACTTGGTAGACAAAACATGAAGGCAGAGACCTTTCATTGTGGTTTTATATGAAATCAGTACCTTTAGATCCCTTTTCCCTTTGATTTCTTATTGAAGAAAAGATAGTAATCTCACATTAAAATGCTGCTTTTCACCTCAAAGCACATAAAAAATGTAAACACACATGGTAGCATGTGTGTGTAATGTCTTACATAAATATGAGGCCTTCTATTTGAGAGGAGATACCAAGGAGATGGAGGCTTAGAAGATGGAGTGGGAATATACCCCAAATAACCATTTTAAATTTTTTTAGCATTTAAATCTCCAGAACAGAATTACTCAGATTGGTCTGATTCTGAGAAAGGGGTCTGATTCTGAGAAAGGGATTCCTGAACTTTTTAGGCCATAGAGCATCCAGCACTTCAGGTTTATCAATGCACAAAGCCACCAGCTTCATGACAATATGGCTGCACAAATTTAGCACAAATCACTGATCTCCATTATACCAAAAGTGTTACATATAAAATAAAATATACAAAGGCCCTTTTTAAAGGCCCTTTATAAAATAAAGGCCTTGATACCCTTGTAAAATCATGACTCAGGCCTGCTACTTCAGCTAAGTAGAAGAGGACTATGGGAAAGTGACTCAGCTGGATTAGAGGCAGAAAAACAAGTTAAATAACCATTATGTGCTCACATTGTGGTGTATGGTGGTTGCTTGGATTCCATTTGTTATGATTTAAAACTTTATAACTGATAAAGGCCTGGCTGCTTGAAAAGGCCTGGTTTTTGCAATAAAGGGCTCTCCTTGGCACCTGCCTGGAGAYTTGGYGTCACTATGGACCCTCACCCACATGGAAGCAATTTCATGAAAGCAATTGAGAATTCCAGTGATTTGCCAAGGCTAAAAGGACTAGTTTTGTTTCATCATCTGGGTGACAGTCACAGCCATTGCCATGGTGATGAGGAACTGTGCCGGCGCTGATTTGGTGCAGTAACTGTTAATGGTCCTCTGGCTTTGGGCTGGTGCTGGCCTTAGGTTTGAGTTTTTCAGGTTTTCCACAGGAGAGTGAGCTAGAGAATGAATCTTCATCCCTCCCTAGAGCTGGTTACTGTGTGGCAGAGGACATAGCATTTAGGAACAATTTTGTCATTCCTTACCTGAGGTAAGYACTACATGGGCCAACCAAAGTAGAGGAGGATCAGACAGCTCAGTATGAATGCTCTGAGAAGCACAGGGCCAATGGACAGAAACAGCAGCATTTGTGTTCCTCATGGTCAGAAYAGATGCAACAGTGTGTAATCACTCCAATGAGCACATCAGAATAGAGAAACTTTGTGTCATATATGTTAGGATTCATTCTTAATTTTCTTTGTGTATTAGAAACATGTGCAAAGGAGGCAGCTGTGTGGGAATGATATATGGAGAACTTTGCAAGTGTTGCCAATGCATAGACTTAGCAAATTAATTTAGTAATGGAATATCATGGAGTCATAAATAGGGTTGAGATGCAAGGTTGGGTTGGAAAGAGACCTTAAAGGTCATCTAGATCCAACTCTGCCCACCATGGGTAGGGACACTTTCACTAGACTAAGGTTGCTTAGTGTCCCATTGAGCCTGTCCTTGTACACTCCCAGGGATGTTTCCCATCTTCTCTGTACAACCTGTGCCAGTGTCTCAGCACCAAGACAGCGAAGATTTTCTTAATATCTAATCTAATCCTTCTTGCAGTTTAAAGCCATCAACCTTTGTCCTATCACTACATGTCTGTGTAAAAAGTCCCTCACCAGCTCTCCTGTAAGATCCTTCAGGTACTGAAGGATGCAATAAGATCACCCTGGAGCCTTCTCTTTTCCAGGCTGGTCAACCCCAATCTCCAACTCTCTCAATGCTTCCTCATAGGGTTCTAATGATGTAGCAGAACCTTAGGCAAAAGGAGGAGAGCAGAATCTGAGTATGCTTTGGAAACAACAGAAGAAACACCTTTCAGGTTGTACTCAGAACCTTTAGGAGTGATCTGAAAGCAACACTGGCATGTATGGAAACATAGGCAGGAAGTTTACATTTTGATGAAATCTGTCCAAGCCTTTCTTCCCCCTCAGTACTTCAAACAAAGCACCATGTGTTACTCCAATGAATAATGGGAGCAGAAATGTGAGCAATAAATAGTATTTTCTATTGTCCCATTGAATAAATTATGCTTTACATATCCTTTTAATCTTGGCTCTGTCCACAGCATTATTGTGGTATGGTATAAGTCCTGCTAATGTTAGCCTTGGTTACAAAAAGCATTGAGTTTCTCAGATRTGCTATTTCCTTTTGGAACAGCAACAGTTGAGACAGACTGGTTCCCCCAGGGCCCAGAGTAATTTTTCTTTGAAGTACTTTTCCCAGTTGATAATTTGGCCTGATCCTATGATCATAATAGCYAAGTTGTTTGGTGTTTTTTCATTGTTTTTTGTTTTGCTTTGTTTTTACCATCAGCAGCATGAGTATCTCCTCTGTTCTATAACGCCATCAGCCTGAGACCTACTTTGGAATCACCAGTCCATAGGTGATTCATAAAGTTCAGTTCAACTTAATGGTCAATCATAGTCTGCTGCATACCAATTATTTTCTTCTTCTTTTGGTAGAACCTCTGTTTTAATCTGAATGATAGATATAATATTGATATAGCACACACTCTGCCTCAGACACGTAGAAATTTATGTGCCCCTGACACATAAAAATCCCATTTCACTGTCTTGTCCCTTACCTGGACAAGTATTTCTTGATTTCACCAAGAAAAATCTTTATCAAAAGCAATAGGTCTTTAGTGATAACAACTTCTGTGATGACTGTCAGGGTAAGGRCATTACAGACAAATTTCTTGATTTTTTTCTAGCCACATTCAGAAATAGGGTGTATTTTTACTTAGAAGTTAGTAAAAAATGTTTTAAATCTTACTTATTGATGATAAAGTGGCAGATGAAAGATAGTCTAGGGATATTGGTATACATGGGGATTGACATCCTAGTCAGGGGCAAAAAACTGTGGGGAAATGTCTGCAGAGGGCATCTGTAGCACTTATTTTCATTCTGTTTTCCCAAATACTGTTGTGGTTTCATTCAGATGTGATATGCTGCATCGAATTTTGCCTTTGCATAGTTATATATAGTTTCTTGGCTGGCTTCTCCAATGTAACACTTCTCTTTGTCAGAAAGAACCTTGGATTTTGTCCTCCTCTCACAGGTGTTTCCTTTTCCCAGACTAGTTTCTTAGCATTTCCAGCACTTCTCATTTATTTCTCCCCAGCTGCTGCGCCATACCAATAAATTCATGCAGTAAACATCTCAACAACAGAACAACCCGAGAGAATGTAAATCAGCATAGAGCAGCTCAAAATCTAGCATGATGCAAATTTATGACRCCTAGAGGTCTATAGAGTTGAACCTCAATCACAGTCATCTCACAARGAAATTTGCAGCCAGTTGTGTGCACCAATACCTACTCTATAATAATCTTTATAAGTAACAAAATCTATTGTTCGCTTTCAGGGGAGTTCAGTCTTCTCTCTTAACTCTTTATCTTACCTATTTTCCTCCCCTCCTTTTCCTTCAGAAAACCTGTAAATCAGACCTTATCAATAAACCCTCCTTTGAAATTAATGTGCAAGGCACAAATAAGTAGCCTGTGTGTGTGATGTTTGTGTGTGTGCATGACAGAGAGACAAAGCTTATGAAGAATGGCATTAAACCAGCTGGTACAGTTGGAACACACAATTAGGCTTCAGATGCTTGTGCCTGCAAACATGTCCATTTCTCCTGACTGAATCATTTGAACTAGTAAGAGGATGTGCCCATCCTAAAAACCTTGCTTTATCGGAACTGTAACAATAGCTTTTTATGCATTGTAGCTTCCTCAACTCATGACTTGGCAGCAAAGCAAGGTGATATACAATAATTAATCGGGCACTGCAATCCTGTCAGCACAGGGTAAATTTGAGTGACATGGAGGAATGGATGTGAGGGATTGAACACTGAAACATCCCAATGGTTCACTGAAAACTAGATGAAGATTTARGAATACACCTGTACATCAACCCTGAGACAGCAATGAATAAATGTGTTTCAGGTAATGATCCAAAGAARCAACAAAGCATAGCCCTCTGTTACTGGGACTGACAGGAATAAGAGCATGGGAAAAATATTAATTGCTTTCTGCCTGTATTGGATTAAGAAGTGAGTTATCCAAACAAAGATGGAGAACATAAAGTGAGCTGATACTTCTTTTTATGCCTGATGGGGTAAAATCTGCCTGCTTGACTTATGCTGAGCACAACCTATTTATAACTATGCTCTTGCAGACCTAGTGGAATTTTTCCTGTAATCAGATGTTCATTGYAGCATCAATGAACCTTCAGTCAGGACCATGCCTTTCTATTCTTCAGCAGAGCAGCACCTGCAGATGGGTACTTGCAATGGGAATAATTGTGTCAGAATCGTCATCTTTTATTTTTAGCAAAGTGGATAAAAAATTAGGAATTGAGCTATAGCAACCTCTTTCTCTCTGAAATATGTTGTGCAGCTGGAGGTCATTATAGTTGATCTCCAATTTTATAAAGGCTTAGGTAAATTAAAATTAGGATTACATAATTCTCTGCATTGAAATCCACAACTATTGTTTTTATGCTGGATAGCTAGCAAATTGATAATAGCACTGCATATGCAGTAATTAATTCAGAATTACTATCACAAGCAATGACTGATATAACTATCTTCCTTCCTAACAAAAATTTCTGAAAATTGTTTCCCTTTAAAAAAATCCATTCTTTTTGTCAAATAACTCATTCCCATTTCTCTATATTATTACTAACATTTTCTTCCAGACCATTTAAAGACATGACAAAWAGGCAGCATTTTCAGAAGCAAATCACAGAAACATTTAAATCATGGTAAATGATTTCTGAGGAACAGTTTTTAAAACAATGTAAACAAGGCAGAATGGAGGGGCAGAATTGTGTTTTAACAACCAGGCTGACGAAGTTAAAATGAAAGAGATGGAATTGAACTGCTTCTGGATAGTGAAGTGAATGGTAACTTACATGTACTTCTCTGTTAAAGAAATGCATGAAGAATGCCTCATCTTATCYGCATGTTGCTGCTGTTTCCAGTGGCATTTGCTGTACATTCAATTAGGCAGCATGTCACAAAGAAACTCTGAGCTTCTAGATTCCCCTGTGTTGTCTTACTGTACCACACACAGCCTTCAAAATTTACCTTCATTCATAGCAAATTTGTAAACTTGTTTTCACATTTTGAACAYTAGGCTGTTTTTCAATTGTGTCTTCCCTCACATTTTCCATTCAAACAGGAGTAGTGTGCAGAAAATTACAAGTGTACTCATWAATATTTTAGTGAACTTGGGCAGCTCTTTCAGTATGAAAAGGCAGAATCCTTCTTCTAGAAGAAGCTGTAGCTTGCTGAACAGGAAATCCCTCCCAGGTCATCCCCTTAAATCATCCCTGTTGCTAAAAAGAGTGGTGATAAGACCAGGAAACTTAGTATGACTTGTGCCTTATCTACTTTCTTTTGTAATCAAGGGTGTTTGATGGAAATGAATAAGCATTGCTAGACCATACTCTAGGTGTATTTTCTTAAGCAACTTCTTTTTCATTAAAATTGACTATACACAAAGATTCATGTCTTTAATATTTCACAATTATTTGCTGCTTTAGAAAACACTCTTGAAAGTAAAATTTGGTTTTAAACAAAATGCAAGGAAAATTAATTCTGCAAGAGGAAACTGTCTGCTCCAAAGCCAGTACCAAAACCACTACACAAACACACAGGGGTTTTTGCAAGGGCATAATGTCCTTCCAGACAAAAAAAAGTCTGATGCCTTACAAAACATTTGAGAATTTGCATCTTYTAAAGGAATTATTTCTTACTCTTTCTGTACAACATTTAGCATTTTTCTTGGTCCCATGACTGACTGGCGCAGTTTCCTGTTATTTTTAGTGTTTCCTTAGATCTTCATTGCTCAGTTCTCTTTAATTTTTTCACATTATGGACAAAAATATCCCCTTACTATTTGTATGTCTGCTATAAAGTTATTAACCAAGACTGTTTGTGTCAGCTTAACAGATTTCATTTCAAAGTGAGATGTAGGTTATTTCCCTTGCTTTTAATTCTTGTGTCTTTCCTAACCTTCAGTCACAAARTTGACCAATTACAATTACACTCCAKAGGAGATTAYCCTGAACAAATTTTAAACTAATGCAAAAGATGTCTCCATTTTCTTTTCATTTCCCCTTGTATTCAGGGGCATTAGTTATTTATAACCTGGCAATTATTTTTAGTCACTCAATTGAACAAGATAGGAAGAAAGCAACAGGTAAAGTGAAGGTAAAACCACTTTTGAAGCTAGCAAAAATTACATTGTTTCAAAAGCAAAATCCTGACTTCCATATAAAATAAAGTTCTTTGTTCTTGGAGTCAACAGCAGGGYTTATATTGACGTCAGCTGGACAGTACCACTGCCAGAGGTCTTGTGATGCCACTGCAAATGTGCAAAAGGATGAGAGAGCCAGCAGCAGCAATTGAAGTACAAAAATACTGGTAGGTCTGCATTATGTAAACCATGATTGTGTATTTAATTTTTCAATTTTCTTTTACTAATTTCTGGATTTCTGGTGTTGTTCAGGCAGACTTTTAACCAAGTTTGTCTCTTTAGACTATATTTTCTTTTGCCTGGGTGTATTGTGTTCCCTATATGATCTTTCTTGCCACAGCTAGGACAGAAAGGAAACAAAAATCAAGAWGAAAGAGGAGAATCAGTTCTAGTTTGCTCTAATATTGATGGAGTCAAAGCTGATATTAATATAGATAATGTAAGAACACAAACTTTTCCTGACAGACAGAGAAACTTTTGTGGTTGGAAAAACCTGTAGTGAGCAATGAAAATACATATATGTGCATATAACTATGTGCATGCAGCTGACAAAGAAAAATAGGTTCCTTCACTGCTTACTTTGAGAAATGGAGAATTTCAACTTTCCATTAGGTAAAGCATTTCCTGGAGGAGATAAATAAGCAAGTGCCTAGCAAGACATTGGTGAAGGTTGAATAGGGCTGAGATGAGGCTGATGCCACACTGAATGGCATTATAAATCAAAAGGCACCAGATAAATAAAACCACTGGCTGGAAGAAGTTGATTATGGATTGGCTGAAGTTTGACTTGAGTCTGTGATGGGGGGTAGAGGAAGAATGAGTTTAGAGATTTCTTATTAAAGGAGGATGACTCTGAAGATTTAGCTGTCTGACACAGGTACTAAATAATTAAAGTTGTAAGTTGTCTAGGATAAAAATGATTACATCAAAGCTGAAATGTAGTCAGTGTCTCCCAAAAAAAAATTCAGAGAGAGAAAGAGAAATTTAAATGTTTGTTTGAATTCAAACATATGTTGCATGAGTRGTAAAATTCTACAGGCAAATTATATTAGTTTTACAAATTCCCTTTGTTTTCTGTTCATTTCTCATTTTTTCCTTTCATCATTCCAACAATAACTGTTGTGGGAAAAAACTACTCATGGCCCTCCACTAAGACAAAACAAATTGAAAAAAGAACAGCACAAAAAACATACTCATTCTTTTTGACAGAATACASAGTAGTCTTTACATTTTCTCTAATTAATTTTATCTTTGAAGGACAGCTTAAGAAAAATAAATTACACACTGAGGTACTACTCACACAAGCGCAAAATTCAGTAAACTGTTAATATTGTAAATCTGTTACAAAATTCTCTGCTCCATTACATGCACATGACTTAAGTTGAAGCTCAGCAYACTTGAAAACTCGGACGTAATTTTGAGTCCTGAGGGAGCAAGGCTTAATAAGTACTCACACTTCTTCCCACTTCATTATTACTAGATTATTGCTTTCTTATTCCACTATCTTAACTTGTATGCCTTGACTGTTCAAATAGAAACTCATTGACTTGAAAATGAGCCCTGTTGAGTTGGCTCTACAACTTTTGCCTTAGAGGAGAATTTTTAATGATGTAAATGCTGTGAAACTGCAGATACTTGCATAGGAAAAGAATGAGGCAAATATTTCCACTTTGTCTTCAAGAGAAAAAGGGGTATGCAGGGAACAATGTATTTTTTGTTCATGTGTCTGCAGTTCTTAACCAAAAGCTTGAACATTTTGGAACTCCTTATTCAAGCAAAATTATTAACTTCAAAGTCTCAGAATATGGCCACGGGCCTGTAAAACCATTAGGATCATCTTGGTTGATGTGCRTTGGACTGTGAGTTGCTAGAGGGTTATAACAAGGCTGGATTAAGCAAACAGAACCAGATACAGAGATTGGAAACCTCCATTTTCCATCTACAGTGAGGAAGTTACAGGACAGATGGAAGAAATGTAAATTCTTCAATGGCTTAAGAAAATTCCTTTGCTTTTGAGCTGAAAAGCTTGATGCTARTGCTGATAAAACGGTTTGTTTGGGAACGCTGATGAAAGAAGACATGGATGCTGGGTTGGAATTGAGCTGCAAATCACATTTATTTACTACTGCACACATATGCACATTACACTCAGACATAGTTTGCTGTCTATGAATTCAAGGCATGGCATGACAGCCCTAGTGAGGGATCCCCAAATCCCCTTGGGCTGGTTGTTGCAGGTGAAAGAAGCCCTGTTACTATCAGTCCTAGCTCAGCAGCTACCAGCCTGATTCCTTACACATCTACCACAGGGCTGGGTGAATTACTACAAATTTCACAGCTGAAATACACCTATTTTCTTTCCAAGGATTGGCCCGTTGGCATACCAATGCATTCGATACTGTTCATTTCAGTGTGAGCAATGTTCAGCCAAACACCTTGAAGTGCAACACATTGTGAACAAATTCACCCACATTTAGGACCCTCACCTCATTTTTACTGAACATAAGTAAAAAGCCAAAATGTTTGCTGACCCATCCTTTCCAGGGAAATCCCTACATAARCCATGCAAATATCAGCAATTGTGCTACCTGTATGAGTAACTTGTAATTGCTTTAACATCTTGACAAAGTGGATGGTGTGCTTGCTTTGATGGATGTTCAGAGGTGATTGAGCTTGCCAGTAGACTAAAGACCTGCTTACAGACAGACATCTGCAGACCTGGCAGTCTGTGGCTGCATCTGGTTGACAGTGGGAGGGTTATTATGAGTCCCTGAGGAATGTCCTGATGCATCACCTGAGCCCAGCACTCTCCCCAACAGGAAACCAGGGAATGGCACTCTTTGAGACTCATCTCTCTGACCATAGTGCTATGTCTGACAATTAATGTCAAAGTTGATTAATATAGCTAATTCATACACATTATGAGATAAATATCCAAAGARTATCATCAGAACTGATGTGGCAAATGTAGAATTTGGAGATTTGTTTTGCAAAGCTACAGACTGGTCTTTCCAGAATTTTGGAAGAGCCAAACACCTGAACCCACAGGAAGCTGATGGGCAGAGATTGTTTAGAAGGTTGGCCCTGTGAAAATGGCTGAGAACCTTTGCAAACAGGGATGAAGGCAACAAATGGTAGAAATGGTAGGCAAAAGGAGGATGGCAAGGTGGRTATTTTTGCCCTGGAATGTATGAAAAGAAAGGAGAGCATTCTCTGAAAATTATTTTATTTTCCCTGCCTGTCAAGTAAACAAGAATATCACAATTTGAATAAAAACCATCAAAAGAAATCAATATACTAGAACAGAATTCACCTTCCAGTTTTCTATGTAATACATATTTTTACTCTTTTTTCTTTCACAGAAAACAGCTATATTTTATTTGTTTTGTCAATGTTCCATATTTATTTTAATAATAAGCAAAAGGCAGATACCTTGGCCATATCTTCTATTTGGCTGAAATACTTTCACACTTTCACTGGAAGTCATATTTAGACAAAATATCTTTTTTTTCTTTTTCTCAAAAGAGTAATAAAAARTACTGTTGTGAGAACATGGAAGCTGTTGTGGAACCCCTCTGGAAAGCTGAGGTATTTCCAGGAGTCACACCATCAGACAAATAATGCACCACTGAATCAAAATCCAGCGGCATGTTTTGTGACCAAATGCACTTAAAAATGTCTAAAAAATGGTAATGTTTACATGGCTGGTTTAAYATCCCCTGACTTTGGTAATACATTTGTTCAAATACCTTCATMCAGCTATGAAGAAGAGATCCAGTAGTCTCTAAATGGTTATATTTTCATAAAACCCAGAAATAACAGTGCCATGATGGCAGAGGGATAGTTTTCTAATTGGATCAGGGGCAGTGCAAACAATTTTAATCAGACATCTGTTTCTGAAGTCTTACTTCCTAGAATTGTAGGTTATGTGCCAATTACTTTTCAGTATAAAGTGTCCCAACCCTTGAGGTTGGAAACATGAATTTTCTATTCTTTATCTAGTCCTTCACTCCTTGAATGCACAGAAGAATGTCAGAAGAAGACAAATAGCTCATCTTATTTTAGTCTTCTCAATTTGGAGAACTGTAATAATGAGTTAATCCAACACCTTGCTAATTGGAACATGATTGTAGTTTTAGAGATTTTTACATTTAGGTATAAGAACTGCACTGTCTTTTCAGAGGAACTTTTAGTTTAATATAACCCTTTGCAACTTATTTAAAGTCCCCACTGTATATATAATTTCTGCTTCTCGAAAGTTATTTTACAAATAAATGCATCCAACCAAAAATTGCTGGTGATACTATAAATTTGGACACAAAACTCCATAGGAAAAAAGATGCAATTTAGGAAGAAAAAGCAAGGAAAATGTTACTTTACCTGTGTTTGCATGACAGATGGTGAGCACAGTCTTGGGTAATCTGTTAGTCCTTGTGAGTGAAGTCAATTAAGTTAGAAAATCTATTTATTGCCAGGGAGATTAAAAAGTAATTAGCAATCACAAAGAAATCTGTAAAGGTCCTAATACTAATGAAGCAATGAATTTAGTTTCTGAACAGGAGGGAGGTTCTAAATACATGGGAAGTTTGTATCTTATCTGTTGTTCATTAAGGAAATAGCAAGCCCAATCTTTTTGGGGTTTTGGTGATGATGTCTGGAAAGGCCACCTGAATTTTTTTTTATCACAATGCTGACACAATAGTAACATCCTTAATACCAGTTTGTTAAAACCCAACAGCAGGATTAAGTACTTAGTTAAGAGCATTTTGCAACAGGTAGGAAAATAATCTTACCATTAAAAAAAATCATATTCTTTCATCTTTTCCTGCAGTTGCTTTTAGTTTTATTTAGCCTTTTACTTGTGCCAATAAAATTATTTTTTTTCTTTTTCTAAGAGCTGGGCCTAAGAAGAGTAATTACATTTCCACACTAAGTTTCCATGGGATGTGCATCACCTGAGGTCTTTGCTGGAAGCACATATCAAACCCCAGCCTAAAGTTGGTGATGGAAGGTTTCTGTTGACCATACAGACATAAACTAGGGAAACACCTGAAATGAAGGGAAAGGCAGCAGCAACAAATCCCTGGAGTTTACGGGACTTGTGAAGATATGTGGCTTGTTGAAAAGACTTAGGTATGCTGCGGGGGAGGTCTTATTGGTCACCTGCTGTCCAGATTGCCTCAACTTCTTCCCTGCTGTGCCTCTGTTACTAATTCTGACTCTGATAGACACATGGCAAAATGGAACTTAAGCCTTCACTGTTCTGGTTTAGTGCGGTGACCCTCCAGAAACACAGCTCCCACCAGCAGTGATTGCTCAAGCAGTACTAGGAATTCTTTATGGATGAGAGCTACTTTAAACTAGTTTTCTTTGTTGGCAGTTTTTAAAATTTCTTTTCTCTTTGTGAATTGCTCTCTTTGCTCTGCATTAAAAAAACAAACAACCCGAAGTTTACTTTCAGCTACCTTCTTCCTCAAAAAAATGTTTCATTAAGGTATGGGTGAGGTATACACACATCCTCAACACCTCTGGTTTTAAATAGTCTATTCAGCACATTTACAAAGGACACATCCCCATTCCAGAGCCTGATATGTAATATTTAGATACAGATCTAAAATAATTGTGGCAAGCTTTGAAAATGTTATATTTTAATTTACTCTTTTCAACAGTATACTCCATGTTCTTTTGCAAAATCCCTGAACAGCTACAACCCTACCCAATGAAAAGTACTCTCAAAGTCTTTTGAATTCTCCTATAAACCCTAAGGCTTTTCCTTCCCTCTAGGAGAACTTTTGAAGCATTAGTATTTTTTTTTGTTTTGTTGAAGATTTTGTATTTTTAATATATTGCTTCTTTTCCATCTTGCTTAATTAACTGCTTGGAGACTTCTGTTATGTTCATGCAACCAGCACAAGAACAACTTTCCCCTAGTAACAGCTGCCTTTTTGAGAGCCCTTCTTAATCAATATGCATCAAACCAAAATCTCCGAGCACTTTCCTGAAACAATTCAATATATGAGCATGCCTTATGTGTAAGTGACTTTGGCATTCACAGCTGAACAACTTTTCCTTCTRCAGTCCTTCTCTCTCTCTTTACAAATTCTGGGGAGCTATGAGATGCAGAAGCATCTTTTTTTTTTTCTCAGAAGAGAAAAACAAAGAGGATAGAAAACCCCAGATATGAAATTAAAGGTTTTTGAAGTCTGTAGGCTTAACCTTGGATTTCCAGGACCATATATAAACATTTAATAAAACAGTGCTCAGTCCTAGAGCTGATAGGTATTTATATAGCTTCTGTAGGCAGGTAGACATTTAGGATGCCTGGAAATCAGACTATGTCATTAAATATTTTACCATGCATTCAGGGACCCAATGTTAAGTGTAAGCATAAATACAAAATTACAGTAGTAAAAGAACACTTCACTGCCTGCTGTTATCTGAATTCACAATCAAAATTAATCCAATGGATGCAAATTAGAAACATTATTTTTAAAACTTGCTAAAATGGCTCAGGCCAATRTTGTGGCCCCAAATGAATGAAACTCCAATATTTTCCTTACTCTTCCCAGTATTTTTACCATTACTTTCATTAAATCTTTGTGAGGTCCTTCCTTCTTTCATTCTAACTCATCGTTCTTAGCACATGCATAATTTCATGTCTTTGTAAAGACCTAGAGATGAATTAAATTTGAGATGAAAGGAAAAGAGATTAATAGTAAAAAGGAAAAAGCTTTCTCCTTTAAAAAAGTGACTCAAATACTACAGATTCACTGCCAGTGCTTTTCTGAGAAGTATTTATGATCACAGATGTTTATAAGCCAGGACATTTTTGTAAAAAGTCCTGCATATTTCAGGGATAATTTTATGCATTTAAGCAACATATTCTTAACAACTCATCTCCAGGTTTTATTTTTAGAGCAGTGCCACAATATTTTAGTATAATTTATTAAAAATTTATTATGCTGTTAGCTCTCAAGTTGTAAATGAAGCATGTAGGAGGAGAGGGATTACTACTGTACAGCTTCTACAACTGGGAATAATTACAGTCCTTCTAGAATAAGAAGGGGGTGGAAAAATACTGTGTAATAGGTTGTGTATACTTTTTCTTTTCAGTTACAGATGGATTCATTTTTAAAAACTGCAATTCTCTCAGCTCCTGCTGGGTGTTGGTTACCCATCATGTGACTGACCTGAGAGAGAAGAAATGGATACGGTTGGAGGACTCATCTGGGGCTCCTCTGGCTGTAGCTCTGAGAGTTGACAGCTCAATGTTTCTTGTGCACCTCATCCTGACCCTTTGAAGCTGRTGGGCATCTATCAGGCTTCAGTTCTCTTGAGTGCTAAGGAATCCTTCAAGGGCAAAGAATTCTTCTATAGACCCTTCCTTGTTCATCCCATTTTAAAACTTCCATTCATTTTGCAAAGCTAAATTTTACTTTATGTCTAAACCAGTTCAATTTGGATTCTCTATGCACTAAAGATTTACATTCATTTTGGTTTGACACTCCTTTTTTTTCTAAATTTTCATTAGGTAGAAGATGAATAATGTCATGTGTCCCACGAGGATTTTGAAAATTTCTTGTAACTATAGTTATAACATCAAAAATAATTTTGTTCCAGAGAGAAAGAACTTCCAATCTTTTTCATTTGTCTTTTATAATTACTTATTAATTACAGTGCCTCAAAGGAGCCAAGCTTGCTGGCTTTTGACCAAAGACAAGTCATAACTTCTCTTCAAAGCATAGATCTCTGAAGTGGCTGAAGTTTAGTCTTCAGAAAACATCTTTTCACCTGTAAATATCTATTGCTGGCTAGTTAAATAAACTACCTTAAAATGGTTAACCTCAGTATGTAAAACATAGGCAGACATGTGATTTCTCTGAAACATGGTTTCCATATGTGGTTTGCGTGAACCTTGGGATAATGTTTTCTTAGAAGYTGAAATTTCCTCCTGAACGGTATTAAACGACTATGGAAGAAAAAGCTTTTACAGAAAAGAAATTATTTTTAAAGTTTAGCAGATTTGATGGACATTCTGCCAAACAAACCCCCTCTATGTGGAGCAAAGGGGTCTATTTAACTTCAGRTTGTTCCTTTATTCTGTATAAGGCAGCAGTGAGATTAGGCAGACTGATGCTCTTCTCTTTGACTATGAACCAGAATATCCACAGACTGGCAGACATGATTGAGGCTGCCARCCTGGGGAACTCTTCTCATACCTATTTGCTCATCATACAGGAAGGTTAAAAATCTTACACTTCCTAGTCAGTAATTGGTTACTCTGTTATTACAGCTTCATTAGCATATTTAGCCTATTTATTTAATATTTGTACTGTGATTGAAAACAACTAACTGCAGATGTTGTTAGTTGTTGGTGTATGATATGGACTCAGCCATTCATGCAGCAAATGAAGGAAATATTGGGCAAAAGAAGAAATAAGAAAGGAAAGCCATGAAAACACAGCAGTGGTTGGTTTTACACTGACAAAGTAAAATCTCACTGAATAATCCATAGTTTCAGTGTTGGTGATCTTTCACTACCAGCAACTCTTTCTTTAATTGGAAGGAAGTCAGCAAAGATTGTAAAGCCTGTTGAATGAAGTGTTGAGCAACCAGGCAGATGGGGAGATCTTGTTTTAGCCTTTCAGTGTCTAAAAGGGGGCTTATAAGAAAGACAAGAATAAAGTTTTTAATTGGGCCAGTTGGGATAGGACAAGGTGTAGTCGTTTTAATCTAAAAGAGGGTAGGTTCAGAGGGTGGCAAAACACTGACACAGGTTCCCCAGGCAGGTGCTGGGCATCCCATTTCTGGTAACATTCAAGGTTGGGGTGGACAGAGCTTGGAACAACCTGATCTATTTGATGTTGTCCCTGCAGGGAGGTTGGACTACAGGACATTTGAAGGTCCTTTCCAGCCCAAACCATTCTGTGATTGTTCTATACACCAGAAGCCCTGTGTTCTACTTTGCACTCTCAAGTCCTAAATTCCTGACACACTCAACATTTCCATGGAAGTAATAAGAAATAAAAAGTAAGATAGCCTACACTGTCAGAAGACAGATGGAGCAGGTTTGCATTGGCTAATAAGAACTAYGTAGCAATAACAAATCTAAGGCAAAAAGAGCTAACCAAAAAAGGTAGGGTTTTCCCCTCYATTGGTTGATACAGAAAAATACCAACCAATAATGATTGTGGCTAATGAGGGGAGAGGAAGGACGGAAGCAGCAGTGCTTTGGGTAAGACACTGAACTGGAACGGACCTGAGAGCTGCCAGTGTTTCTAGATCTACACTTCTGAGGCTCAGGTTCTCAGCCACACCAACGTCCCTACAAACGTTCCCTTGCCTACGGGATAAATCCTAACTCATCAGCAGCAAATTTCCTCTGGAGGTCTCTTCCAGGCAGGCTCAAACCTGTAAGAGTTTCCCTGACAGCACACGAGACCCGGTGTAAATGAGTGGTAAAACACTGCCAGAATGTCAAACAACCCAGAGCTCGCGGCGGAAGGGGCTGTGTGGAGCAAACCGCTGTGGCAGCTACCTGTAATTTCACTGTCACACCSTATTCCTGCCAACAGCTCCTGCCGTACATTTAACCTCCCCAGCCCGGCCCCTCCTAAACCCCGGGCTTCCCTCTCGGCGCAATCACGGCTAAGCCCCCCTCCCAGCCCCGGTAAGACCCAGCCCCGGTAAGACCCAGCCCCGGTAAGACCCTGCCCCTCATCCCTGGCAGCCGCTGCCGCAGCCGCGGCTCCTCATTGACATTCGCCGCCCGCGCCTCGCCCGCC
>JACDOX010000005.1:809450-923108 GCA_014549065.1 Cardinalis cardinalis | reverse complement strand
AGCGGGCGGTGGGGGGTGCCCGGCAGCAGCAGCAGCAGCAGCAGCTCGGCTCGGTCCGCAGCGCAAGGGGAGGTGAGCGGCAGCGGGAAGCGGCGCCCGGCTCCTGCTCGCCGGGGCTCCTGCTCGCCGGGGCGGGGGCTGCGCTGTTCGCTTCGCTTCGCTTCGGCTCGGCTCGGCGGCACCAGCTCCGGGAGGGATGAGGCTCCTCTTGTGAGATGCGTTCGCTCCTCGGTTTGTCTTCTTCTCTTGTTTCACGAGAGGTGATCCGAAGTGGCGGCTGCCTGGTGGCCAGCGCGGATAGTTTGAGGAGCGTTGCGTTGTAGCTGTCCTTCTGCAGTGTTCTCTGTTATATGTGAATAAGCAGTTTCAGGGGAAGGTACGTAGTGAAAATAGCGTGTGGATTATTGCCACTTTTCGAATGGGTGGGAGCTGCGAGGGAAGGTGACATTAGTACCTATCATTGCGTGAAAAGCATCAGATCTCGGGTAGAAGGAAGGATTTTATTTTTTTGTTTTCCAGGCAGGAACGGCCAGGTGCTTGTCACGATCAGTTTGCAGAGATGTGTATTGGTAATATTCAGCCAAAGGCACGAGACTGCTCCATATCAAAATGAACTGGGAGCCTGTGGCTTGCRTGTTATATTTAAAGCAGAGCCCTGCATGTAAGACAGCGTCCTTTCTTAAAGATGTCTAGAAGTGTAACCACAGAAAAAGCCTGTTGTAGTAGTGATAGGCAGTTTACTAGACATAGCCTTCATATATTTATCTCATATAGTAGGAGGGGCCAGATGACTATTCMAGTAAAATATTTTAAAGCACAGATTGCAGAGATGGTTGTAACAGAGATAAAGCAACTATGGACAAGTAATTAAGGATTGAACAGACTTATATGGGAAAAATGGGGAAGAAAATTGAACTGTGCTATGAATAAATGGCCAYGCTTGTGCAGCAGTACTACAAAATATCTACTGTATCAGAGAAAATTCACCTCTCTTAACTGCAGAAAGCAGTCAGGCATTCAAGGTCTGTGGAGGGAGTCCTTTATATGGAGAGGCTGCTGTGGAAAAAGCCGCTAATTAAAGCAAGTAGGATCARTTCATCTTTATCCTATTGACAATTTAATGTTTAAAAATGACCCTTTGACTGCCTGGGAAGGTAAATCAGCAATGAGAACGTGCTTTTGATGAATGAGGRTGTCATTTTACACCTGGCCTTTATTTGGGGATGGGGGATGGGGGGAGAGGGGAAAGTGTGCTAATCAGTAGATTAAGGAATGCAATTCAAAAGAAAAAGAAAATTTAAGCAAATATTTTCTACGAATGCTTTGCAGCACTATCCCTGGCAGGCAGATGCAACTGTTCAAATCTATGTTAAGTTCATCAGAGTGAGCTCTGATGTTTGCAGATTGATTTTAACCAGACAATTTGTAGGGATAGATAATAGTATAGTAACAGYGACACTGTGTCTGAAGATATTCTAGAGACTTAAAAACTTAACTAGACCTAAAACTATACATGCAAGCAATTGGCTGTTGTCTACTATGCTGTTGTCCCAGAGTGACCTATTCCCCTCTTGTTTATGCCAGACTTACTGTAAGTCAGAATCATAAAGTAATATTTCATGCAGATGCAGTGAAATTATTCTGCTAAATTTCTTACCAGCTATTCTGATTGTGGTGGACCATGCTAATCAACGGTGTGAACACCAGTTATTCCTTTTAAAAAAATGTGTTACTTCTGAGGATTTGAAAACTGCAGAAACACCTTTAATCCTATTAGAACTGATGGAATTTGCTCTACCCTTGTAAACTGATGTTCTCCAGACTAATGCCAGGTATAGAATAGTTTGAACTTTTGTCTTTCCATTGGAGAGATTAAAGAAAGAGGGAAGCCAATTACAGGTGTTACAATGGTAGAGATGCAATTACGTGATTGTACCCAAGATCTGCAGTTACAACAGCAGAATAAAACAAAACACAAGGTTATTATTGACAAAATCTTTTATTTCTGCTAAAAATGGATGTTTCAATATACTGCTGACATATCTGCAATATTGTGCATACATTAAAGAGATTTTATGTCTGTTGTCACTGCCTCTTAAAGTTTTGAAAACACTGGGCAATCTTTCCTCTCCTGGCAAGAGCAGGCAATATTCCTAAGTGCTTGTGCCATAGCATCTCCTCTGGTGCTGCCTTCCACTGGAGGTCTTGCCAGGGCTGAGTTTTGGCTTAGCACATAAGCTGAATCAGCACAGATTACATTTCTTCACAGTCTGCAGCTCCCCCAAAGCAAGAGTTCAGCTAAGCTGAACCTATCAGTGGCCATGCCACAGACCTCCGTTGCATCAATGAAAACCAACAAACCCATGCTCCAGTCTAGCTCATTGGATTATAATTGGACCAGAAGTTTTGTCCATGCTATAAATTGGATTAATTGATTGCCAGATAAATAGGGGCAATTAATTGAATAAATTCTAGTGTATGTGTTTGCAAATTATCTATTCTTGTCAGAGTTAGTGGATATGTGTAGAAAACTTTCCCTGACTGGTTCCATGACATCCTTACTTGAGCAAAATATGAACTGGTATTCCTGGCTGTGCTAACTAAACAACTATATTAATTAATAAACAACGTATGATTTTTTATGAATAGGTACTAAGTTTTTGCATCCAAAACTCAGCTGTGTTGTGGAACACAACTAAAGACAATATGGTGTCTGCAATGGATCTTCTTTAAGTGATAAAGAGCAATTTTATGACTATGATACTGAAGATATTTAAAGCTTAAAATCAGTAGAAATTAAAGTCAACCAAAAATCTTGTTATTCCCTGAACTATTTCAAGGAAACCATTAGGCATAGTTACYGTGGGGTAACTACAAGTGACTCATCTGGAGGCATGTGCTGGTCACAGTAAATATACAAAACAGGAAGAATKAAAATCTCTGTTAAGTTTTTAACTTAACATCCACAAAGAGAAAGCTTCTTTGTGAAGTCTCTTGTCTGACTGAAGACTGAGTTATTCTTCAAAAGAAACAGGAGTGAGCCCAGGTTATAACTTTGGGTCTACTTTGTAGTCTATTATAAATAAAGCTCTTCAGACTTTGAGTTAASGTACTAAGACTCAGAATGATGAGGTTAGAGGTGTTACCAATAGATCATTAGTAACAGGAGCGTGGTAACTGTTGAAATAAGGAGTGATGGGTGTAGGAAAAAATGACCTATCTCTTGCTCCTGGCTGATGGAGGAAATGAATTATGCAGAACACTTAGCCGTCTCTTTGGGCAAGAACATGATACATCTCTTCTTGGTACTGAGTAATCCTTGCCACTGATGAAATATGTAATCCACAGGTAAAACACTCATTGTGACCTTTGGTTTGCTGATAGCATTCTCTGAAAGGCGTGTATGAGCTGGCATGCTTGCCAGTTTTCCTTTGAAAAGCTCTCTGGAGCTGGGTAAGGGTCCAACTTGTTCTTTATTATGGCAATGAATTCTCTATGCTTTCTCTTCATTCTTCTGCATTAGAAAAGCAYGTTTTGTTCAGTGTGATGGGAGGCTGAGGGAAAGATTTGCTAAAATTTGCCTTGGCAGTCACCATTTGGGAGCATGATATAAAGGGGAGACATAAATGTAATTTTACAAGTGGCTAATGCATTAAATGCTGAAAGTAGGAGTACTGATCTTGCTGCAGGCAGCAGTGACCACTGGAGCTTTTCTCCTAAGAGAAGAATAAAAGAAGCAGCATGATTCTTAGAGTAAGAAGCATCTCTAACATCTGGGTACATTTTCAAAGTCATTTTTGCATCATTCTGTTCCATTTGTGAAATGTGGAGAACTCAACTGAAATTCTTGCCCCACTGTTCAGGATCAACTTTGTAATTTGGCCAAGTCAGTAGTGTTCTATGGTGAACCTGTTTTAAAAGAAGAGTTAAGTAAATTTGGGAACAGGGCTCTGTTTACAGGGTCGTAGAACTGCTCAGGTTGCAGGTMCCTCTGGAGGCTGTATAGCCAACCCTTTGCTCAAAACATCTAGAGAAGGGTGCACAGGACAGTGTGCAGCTGAGTTTTGAATGTCTGCAGTCTCTGSGGTTGGAGACTCCAGTGCCTCTGTGGATCACCTGCATGTGTATTAGACCAGCCTCATAGTGAGAGTTTTCTTCTGTTTAAATGCAGTTGCTTGTGTTTTCAGTTGTGTCTGTTGCATCTTGTTCTTTCAGGGAGCCTCTGAGGAGAGCTTGGCTTCCTCTTCTTTGCTGTCCCTTCTTTGTCACATGGGCATAATCTTTGTCTGTGGTCAGCTTGTCCACTGAGAGTCCCAGGTCTTGCTCTGTAAATCCATTTTGCTAGCCAGCTGCCCTCCAACCTCTGCCAGCACAAAAGGAGAGGGAGGGCTAAGCAGAAAGGTGGGAAGAAGAGAAAATGACAAAGGGAAAAGAGTAGGAGATGTGGYGGGAGGTGGGTGGGAGTGTGCAGAGGAATGCAGGCATCTGGAGACATTATGCTGTTTGCGGCCGGCTGGTTTACCTCAGCCCCATTATAGTGCTCTTGAGGGAAGACCACATGTCAATCCACAAGTGCTTTTATGCCTGGTAATTGAAGCAGGATTTAATGCATCCTGTCGTTGTAAACAATGACATTAGTATGAATCAACAAGGAAGTGTGAGTTTTTCTCTGAGGTTGGTACATACACTTCCAGGGCATCCAGGAATTTCCAACAGTCTTTGCAATGGCATAAATTCAGGCAGTTTTGGTGTGATTTAACAAAGGGTTTGGCTGGGCAGCTCACTTTGCCTTATTAAGCTTATTAARGTAGACTTTTCCAAGAATGTTCTTTCAGTAAAACATCATGATTCCTAAAGCAACAACAATAGTTTTATGACAAACCACCAGTACGATATGTTAGTTATGGAAGACGTGGGTGAGAGAAGCCTTCTGTGGTCACTTAAAGGATCACTGGCATTCATATTTTAATCCAGTGGTAGTCCTCTAGAGTAGATGGTGCAGGACTACATTTAGGAGGAGTCMTTTATGGTGGTTGTAAAATGGAGGTTGTGCGATGAGGTTGATTCTGGTGTTTCATAGCACTTGTAGACTGGAGCATAGAATTCCTTGGTGTTTGGAAATCACAAAGACTCCAACCACTGGGAGTCTTTCCTAGCTCAGAAGTAGTTGCAGCTTGTCCTTATCATTAGTCCATACCCACATCCACTGTAAATAGGTCATTCAAAGTCAATGGAGCAGCATCTGTCCACCCTTTGTACTTTGGTTTTTTCTTCCAGAAGATTGAAAGTCACCCAAGAAACAAAAAATACGATTTTCCTTTTCAAAGTCACCAGAGGTGTGATCCATGGTAAGGTGTTAGAACAATGCCATCAAAATTCTCTTTACTTCCATCCAGGCACATGCCAAGGCCTGTGTCTCAGACGTCCCTTTTCTTAACCTGCTGCCTCTCTGCCAAGTCGAGTGGTCCTAGTCCATSTTTCAGTGAAGCTCCTCTTCAAAGCACCCACCATTCAAAGGACAGCAGCCACTCACCTCTGTCTGAACCCTGCTTGCTTTAGGACTCCTTGGTGTTATAGGGAAATAGAGACTGATCACAATAAATTTGCTGATTGCCTCTCCTGACCTACAGGCCCTGGTCCATTCAACAGGCCTGAGATGGCAGGAGGATTTCATGTGCTAAGACCAGATTTACTTATTTGAAGTAAAGTATAAAGTACAAGTATTTACTTGTATTGTATTTGACATTATGTTGGATTTGTATTCTGAAAGAGTAACACAGTATTATGCCAAAATCGCAGCACAAGCATGCTGCAGCAATTGTAATATATAGTGGAATTGCAATGCAAGCTGCTTCCTCATGCCAGTCTCTGCATGCTCCACTGTCATGAAGAAGGTGGATTTCTTCTAATTAGAGAGGTCCAAAACCAGGGTTTGAATACAAATATAGCCTGCAAATGTTCAGACAACCTGCACAGTGTGGCATTTTCAGGTTTTTTTTCCTAGCAATTTGCATTGTGATGCTTAATTTGCRAGAGTGTATGTTGTATTTTTTCCCCATGTTAGGTCATGACTGTCATTTTATCCAGTACTTCTAAAGGACAAACTTTTACTTCATAGAAACCAAGTCCTGAAACTTGTTGAGAGTTAAATGTTGTGTAATGTTGTTATTTCTCTGAGTWTGAAAATCAAAGATTCTTGGGTAATTGTGTGTGACCTTTCAGATCTGAGATCTGTCTACATTAAGGCAGAGGCACAGATCCCTAAAAGATGTTCCAGGATCAAGGCTTTTTCTGGCTCCATCAAGGGTTTCAGGTCTGAATAGCAATCAAACCAGATGTAACATGTGCCATCAGTGTGTGACATGCAGGRATGGGGTGGCTTTTTGTGCCACCCTTCATGGTGAGAATTTACCTCAGGATGTAAGGCTACAAGTGGTTCATATAGTATAAAGTGTCACACTTAGGATTTTTAGACATTCTGACTGAAGTGAATTAATTTTCAATTTTCCATAATAAAAAAGGGAGGAAGAGAGCAGCCTACAGAGGATATGCATACTGCAAACCCCATATACATGAAGCTATATCAACCTTTGAAATACTCATAAACAACTTCTGTGGAAAGCAGGGATGGCTTTTAAGCAGCAGGAGCCAAAATGTGGAAAGCAGAAAATATGCATCCCATTTTCTATGCCATGATGCTGGAGCCAGGAGTGTCTGGTGAAATCTCATAATGAAATAGTTGTTTGAGCAGTCGAATACAGCCCAGCAAAGCAGCTCTTGAACTAACRCTGGCTGCCTGTCTGCCAGTTACCAGATAATTGCAGTCTGTTGTTTAATTGAACTTCCATGAAAACTGCAATATGTTTTTTGTGAAGTCCACCATGAAAGTGTGTCCTGCTTGAGGGTTCTGCATATAGGGATCAAGATATTGGGGAGGGGTGTCAGGTACAGAGGTAATGCTCTATATGCTGAACACTGTGCAGTGGGGAGTCAAGCATATATAAGTGACTCCCTCATAGCCTTCACAGAGGAAAAGTGTATAAGCAGAGAACCTGTTGCTTGGTTTTCAGAAGTCCTTTTGATTCGGATGAYCAAATTTAGATCCCTGGAAGGCACTGCAGCTCTGGATGCATTTGAGGAATCTCACTGTGACACCCTGAGTACTTAAAAAAAAAAATCTTAGGCTGAATTTTCCTACTGTCCCACTAATTCATTTTGTTCCTAAAAACCKTCGAAAAGTGACCAGGGTCACTTTTTGGGAAGGTTTTTTCTTTTTTATTACCTTGATTGCTGAATATAAATCTTGGCCACTCTGTCAACCTCCAGTATTTCAGATTAGTAGCATTCATATTCTGAAACTAGTATTTAAATTGAATTTAGTCTCTTTCCACAAGAATCAACCTTTAACAGATAAATTAACGAAGAAATTGACGATTCAGAGGTGCAAGTTGTACCATGTTTTTTGTTAAGTGTTTGAATTTCATAACATTAGGAGCATGTTGGGAAATCTGTAGGATATACACATATGGAATGTGACAGTCTGGAAAGTCTGAGTCTGCACAGAAATCCTAAAGAGTYTTCTACTTCTACACCCAAAAATCAATAACCCACAGAAAAAATGTGGTCTGTAATCCATTACACTGAAAGCTCTGGAGAGCAATAGGAGCCACRTGGCACAGAGCCATATGTATTTAAATTGAATGCCTTATAAAATGGGATGAATAAACATCTTGGAATAACGCACTCACTTCTGTAAATTTGCAGGTTGCACCAGCTGGCAGACTAAAAAATAAGAAAGCAAGAAGCTAGAAGAGTTTTGATCACTAGGAAGATCTGAACCAATGGACTGTATGGATATAGATATGTTTGAAGGCATCTGCTCCTCCCCTTACAAGGTAAGGCACAAATGGATTTCTCTGCTGCTTTGTGTCTCTTCAGTGCGGTGCAGCTCCCTTTTGTGGCACTGCCTAAGATGGTAGTGGAGGTGTTCTCCAAAGCTTATTCAACCTAGTGGCTGACTGCTAATAACTGTGGCCTGTTATTAATGACATAAGTGGATGATATGCAGACACAAAAAAGCTCAAAGTTTCAAAAGCCAATGATAAATTTGGATCCTTGGGGCCTGTAAAATTCAAAGTTTTATTATATGAAGTACCTGCTTAGATAGCTCTATAGGTTGTCTATTTTTAGCATGTGCTAATAGAAGACCTTCCTGCTCACCTAAGGCATCTTTTTTATGTGCTTATTAATTGCTGTAGATTGAAGTAGACTTGAAACCTGTACGTAGTGTAGCAGCTAATCAGGAGAAAAGGTCTCTAAACTGGAGGCTATAAAATGTCTCTGACTGGAGATGCAAGTTTTGCTGTTTTCTTTGTACAGATAACCAGTCTCCTTCTTTTGTGGAAGAACTAAATTGAAGAAATCCTTAAGTGGGGAATGTAACAGACTGTGGCACTGCATCCTGTAGTTATATAGTGGGGGGGGGGCTCCCTTGCATGCTGAAATAACAGGAATGACATGTATAAAGTATTCAGAAAATGCAAAGATAAGCAATAGGCAGATACAACTTAAAAGGAAAAACACATTCAAACACTTGAGCACTTGGGACATTCCAGTAATTTTCCACAACTCTTGTTAGGAAGGAATGTACACGGATCATAAAAAACTGTAGGATCTGGTCTAGATAGCAGACATTTCTCTAGAGAGTTTTATTTYATCTACCAGATGGTTGTGTAACCCCTGGTGTCCACTCTCAAGTGCCCCAGTGGAATCTGTTTTGGCACCAGCTGTTGCCAGCTCCCACAAGTACAAATGCCTGCTGGTCTGTGCTTTCCTGTTTAAACATATTTACACAAGGTGTGTGCAGCGGGGTGGGGAGTGGCAGCTTTGGTTCTGCCTGTGAGAAGGGACAATGCCACTTCCTGCGCCACCTTGCCTGCTTTAATCATGTCCTTCCCTGGATCAGAGTTTCCTGAGTTTGTGCTTCTTGGCACAGCAGGGAGCCCAGCCTTGGACAGGGCCTCTGGCTGTTGCATGGCAAGTAATCCTTCCAAATAGGATTTGCATTCTTGCAGCAGCCCTTCTGGGGAGAGAGGCTGAATGCATGGAGGCAAATTGTGCTTACGCAGACATAGCTCAAGCCCAGCCATTCAGAACACCAGTCAATGACAGAGTTGCACACAAATTGAGTATCTGAGTATCTGAGGAGAACTTGTACTAGTGGCTAAGAAAAATGTACAGGGTCAGAGTATTCTGCAGTGTCTTAGTTAACTGGATTTATTGGCGCTGCTTCACAGCAGAAATGTTGTTAGAGCCCCAGAGCTGCTTTGTTACTTTTCATTTGCCAAAGACTGTCATCCCTGCGGTGCTGCTGTGTGGAAATGTGAGCTTGCAACTCAGCTACTTCTGTGAACCATCTTGGTCTTCACCCARAACTTCATTGATCTTTTAGGGCTATGCATGCCCTGCTTTAAAGCACCTGAGATGATCCACTACAGTGACTCTTGGTATTGGTATAGTATATATAGTATAGTTTATATAGTATAAGTTGCATAGTCATTCTTGATGGTAGCCTGCAGCTGTTGGATAGAAAAAATAATTGGATATAATGGTGGCTTAAATCAAAGCCAGACTTTGAATTCCTGAGCTTTTAAATTGTGGGKTTTTTTTGGGGATACTTCTTGATAACCCTTTGGCCATGTTTATCCAATTTTGGCTGAGAAATGATTGACAAACCAGACAAAGCTTAGGAAATGAAGGAACAAATGACCTTCTGGTTTATACTCAACACAAATACTCCAGTATTACAAGAAGCTAGGTGAGTTTCAGTTAATATTCATGTCATGAAAATGAAGGCCCGAAAACCTCTGAAAATCCTAGATTAGAAAAGTTAAAAATGGAATAAACATTTTTTTCAACTCATCCAAATATTTTGTAGCTCTAATTTTGTTGTGGGTTTTTTGTTTGTTTGTTTATTTCCCCTGTAGAACATAAGGACATGTTTTTTCTCCATATTGAAGCACTGGTAATTTTTAATTGAAACACTTATTTTTAAACTAAGGTTAGCTGAATCAAAATGAGTTCACTTTGCTAGGAGTTTGCAGTCCAGCAAAAGACTTTCTTATACTTAAATTAAAAATAAAATATTTTGCTAATGACTTAGTCCTGTCTTCCTCCTTTCTGATGCACTGAATTTTATGCACCTATTATTCCCTTTTCTAGCCTTGATGAGACCTTAGTTGTTCTGCTGTGTTAGGTCCCACATAAAGAGAAAATGCAGACCTTAGTTGTTCTGCTGTGTTGGGTCCCACATAAAGAGAAAATGCATCTTTCTGCAAAGAATATATGATCAAAGAGGCAAGAAAGATTAGATGGGTATGACCCAGGAGCATAGGGACAGTGAGACATTTTTCATCAGCATAGTAAGCAGTGCCTTCAGGAATCTGCAGGCAGCCATTTACATACACAATTCAGTAGCCTTGAGGTGATGGTGTTTTAAGGTAGTGGAGAATCAAAGCCTTTCATCCATGCAAGTGGGGAAGGATCMGAAGAACTGCACATCGTGTCACTGGAGTACTCCATCTATGCTGTTTCAATTTGAATAAGAGCAATTTGATTCAAATCAACTTGGAAATGGGAGCAGGTTCTTGGCAGTGGGGAGAAACCTTTTCCTTTTGGAAGTGAATGTGACATATAGTTCGCCTGCCCTGCTGTGTAATTTGTCCTGACATTTGCTGGCACAGTAAGTTCTTACTAACTGCAGTGACATTTGCCCTGTGTGACATAATTCGGAACACTTTTTCATAATACTTCCACTCGAACTGAAAGCAGCCAAACTGTCTTTTCTAATTTCAGCTCTCTTGATCCCTCATCCTCAGTGATAAATTCTGCCTTACAGTGTTTCCCAGTGCTGCCTGAAGTAAAAAGATGAGATAGCAGCTAGCAACTCCAGGTCTTTCCCTTGTTGCTACTCTAGAGCATGCTAGAAGTCACTGATCCTTTATGAGCCAAATCCTGAAGGAGTTAGCTTCACAAGTCAGCCCTCCCAAGGCAGACATTAAGACACTGAAGTAGCAACAGAGCCACCTAATAATCAGGTGCATTTGTTCTTGCCTCTCTTACTACTAACACTGGTCACTAGTCACAGAATATTATATTCAAAACCTATCAAAAGGAAAATGATATGAACAAAGATTACAGTCTAAACATGCAAAAAGCATTTTTTTGTTTGATGGGGAATTGTTTAAACTTTCTTTTCAATTTTTTTCTAAAAGAAAAGTATTCTGTATTCTTTAGTAAAGAATACAGAAACACTTGTTGCTACTTATTCATGTATTCAAGCTGCGTGTGAGATGCAGCATTTATTTCTTGATGATTAGGTGGAAAATAAAGTTGTTTTGATAGCATTTTCTTCATGTTGGTGACACTGAATGTACATAATTCACTCCACGTTGTGATCTGGCCCTGACAAGTTTGATTACTATTTCTATCACTAGTAAGTGATAGTGTATGTATCGGGGGATGAAAAGTCTTTTGAGTACAAAATGTTGTCAAGTGTGGTGGGGAATTTGCCATTAAGTGGAGGAAGTTTGGGATTATGGTGTCTTGCTCAGTATCTGATATAGAAAATAAACTGGTATATTGTGTAAAATCAGACTGTGAAATCTGATAAAAAGATGAACTTGCTGTGAGACTAATCTAAGAGGGTCCATCAGTACTGGCAGAAAGAGAAGCAGGAGCCTGGCTATGCAGGATGTCACAGTGCTCCCTCTGGTTTCTCACCAAACATAGAAACAAAGGGAGACTTTTAGGTATTTACTTATATAGCCTCAGGTTCCTCACAATCCATAATAAGCCATAGTTTTGAGGACAACCTTGTATCAGCTCTGTGGGGTGGGGAAATGCCCTTATCCCACCCCTCCATACAGATGGCCACTGAGATTAGCCCAGGATCATCATGCAAAGCAGAGAACTAAATTCCACTTCTAAAACTAAGAACTAAATTCCACTTCTAAAACTAAGCACCACACCTGGCTATACTTTTACATGCATGGGCTGATTTTTCTGCAGAAGGAGTGGGCCATGCCATACCTGTCCTCAGATTAAGGATCAGTCTGTTAAATTTCAGCTGTGCATTTCTAGGTCAGATTTAAAGTGAGTAAAGAGGTCACACTTCAACTCTTTGCTCTTCAGGAAGAGAACTGAAAATAGTAGATGGAGAACAGAGAGCTACAGAAATTCAAGAGACTCAGTTTTCAAGAAGCAGGACACACTGAACTTCTAAACTCTAATCTGTCTGCAAAGGTGAAATTGCAGCTGAGATAGCATCACTTTGTGCTAAAGAGGTCCCTATAAATGAAGATCCTCACACAGGAAATTAAGTCAGTTTAGAAAATCTATACAGGGTGACTTGTGTATTTGTTTTTGTATCTGTGCTATTAATTGCATGTTAGATTATTAAAAGGGAATTTTTAATACTCTATTTGTGAYTTAACCTTTTCTTTTTTGTTTCTGTTTACCTCTTGTTTTTTATTCTTCCTTACATGTGTGTGGTGATTGCTTAGAATTAGTTAGATGTTAAACTGCTTAAAAACAAGCCTTTGCAAAAGCAAAGTAACATTCTTTCTAAAAACCTGTCTTTTGGCACTTAGCGTGCCAACAGCAGTGCTAAGAAGTCAAGGGAATGCCTGCAAGTAGGCAGGGAGAAGCATTTGAAGTGAAATTCCACATATGAAAGCCAGCATCCTCTTTTGCAACTAGTTGGGGATGTTTAT
This sequence comes from Cardinalis cardinalis, assembly GCA_014549065.1. Lineage (NCBI taxonomy): Eukaryota > Metazoa > Chordata > Aves > Passeriformes > Cardinalidae > Cardinalis > Cardinalis cardinalis. The sequence continues at coordinate 910,335 of JACDOX010000005.1, read as the reverse complement.
GGCTGTGAAAAKCTTGCTGACTGCCGAGTTGTCAAATCAAAGTGCTTAAAAAGTTGGGAAAGATTTTGACTTCTATATATTCTGTAAAATCCTGTTTTCATGCATTTCAGTGTGGGATTCAAAGTTAAACTGTTGGCTTCTTTCTAAATGTGTACAGACATGGGAAACTGATAGATATGATGCACAGAAGAAGGCACAGTTGTGGTTTTTTGCTAGAAAGTGAGATGAAAGATGATCTAAACATGTTCTTACTTGCAAGATCTGATAGGGGTTTTTTTTGCTTGGATTAAGCTAATTTCCTAATTATCCACCTTAAATATTGCCTTTGGTTGAATGGAGTAATGGCTTGACTTTGGAAATGAAATGAGGGGGTGGAAATAYATGTGCAGTTGCTGAAGCTCCAGATTGTTAAAAATGCAGACTGCTGGTATTATACAACTTTGGTCTCATTTGAACAACATGCCAGCAGGCACCATTGTCTAGACATCCTAGTGAACTACCAAATAAGTATTTAATTCCCTAAATCCTCTATTGTGGTTGTCTTTTGTATGCATCAATGTCATAACTCCTGTTCTCTTTTATAGCTATTCAAAGAAAGGGTTGGTCCTTTTTTTAATGTTGCGTTCTTTGCCCTAATCCTTTTTTATTTTTGAAAACTCTGAAGAATTGTACTTCTTGCTCATTTAGCTGCATCCAGTGCTGACTTTCCTTGCTCAGCTTAGTCACATTTTGCAGATAGGATATATTGTCTATAAACTTCAGGTAGTTGAGCTGTTCTGCCTTTTATGCTGAATCTTTTTAATTTTCCACACCATTGTCCGGAAGAGACTTTCAAAGCTAAGAATGACATCAGAGAGTCACCTTGTTCTGTTCTTTCTGATTTGGTGTTATTAGCTGCTCATGCCTTATCTTATGGTAAAGTCAATTCCAAAAATGTTGTATGTAAAGTCTTATTCTCAGAGCTTTTTTTTAAATTGAAAGATGTTTTACTTCTCACTATAAAGATACTAATTTGCAATTGTTTCTTTCTCTTTTGTAATGTCATCTTCATGCCCTTGAGTACAGTCTCTCTTAACATGATGTCTTAGGCAGACAATGTTTATTTTATTTTCTCATGCTGTCACACAACTTAATAGCTTTCAGAATGGGAGCTGTCAGGTACCAATTGGCAGGAACCACCACACTTTAATTTTGTACTTTCTTTGGCAATTTAATAATACTGTATTCTTCAGTTTTCTGTTTCTCAATAGTAGTCTGCATCTTTCTTCATCTTTCATTAAGGGAAGGCATCATTTATGAATTTACCCTTTTGGAGGATGTGACATTTTTCTTCCTTCCCCTTAGGCTGTTGAAATTCTTCTTTGATCTTCCTGCACCTTTCCAGGTTAATTTTAGTTGTCTGCTTACGGGTGATCAATCTGTTTTTATCCAGCTTTACACTAAGTGGGATCTTCTTTGTGTTTCCCTCCTGGGACTGTCTCATCCCTTGAACTTTTGCTCCRTGGAAAAGTAGAAATATTCTGCTTCTCGATCACAAAAATATCAAACACATTTTCATGCTAGCAGGTAGCTTTTTTGTGTCTTACTTAGGTAATACACAAAATGCATATCAAAGAGATTTACTTGGTGTCTCTTAATCTAATGCTAGCATTGCTATGGTCCTGGGCTAAACTTGCTAGGCATGGCTAAAATCATGTCTGTCTCTTGCAGCACCAATTTTATGTGTATGTGTATRTGAAACCTGTGCTTTGTGCTCTTCACACACTTGTATAAAACTTCCCCGTGACTTTCAGCTGGGTATCTGCYGAGTTTCCAGTCTTGTTCCATACAGAATCTTTTCTAATTTAATGCTGCGGGTCTCATGATTCAAGTTGCAGAACACCTGACTTCCAGGCTTGGAAGAATGAAGGAAACCTGGAACTTGTTAAAAAAATTTGGCAAGAAGTGGAGGTGSTAATTTTCAACAACCCAGCCAGAAATAGGTTGAGAAACTTAACGTGTGGTTTCTCTCTGATGTAACTGGTTTCGTGTATTTTAAAGTAAGCTTAGAAATAAAAGACCGAAGTTCATATGCTGGACACATGGCAGATCAGAGCAAAGCAGTCCTAATGAAATAGCAGTCCTTTCTCTCTTCACATTAGCAGCTGCTGGGACAGAAGTGCTGTGATTTTCTCCTGCATAGGTAGAAAAGGCACAGAAAATTGATGTAAGGGAAATATTCCATAAAAATTTCCCTAGAGTGTTTGCTTTCAAGTATGAAAACTGTCTAGACTGATCAGTAGATTGATTCAGGCATAGAAGAAGCCATTCTGCAGATCCCTCCCTGAAAACCTGCAGAAAATTTCTTACTACCTCAGATATTAGAGGCACCAGCTCATCTAAGGTAGGCATCTGTTTCAGTGAAGCAAAAAAGAAATAATTGGCTACTTTCCCAAATCTGTGTTTAGTTTTTATGCACCATAGGGTTCAGAGTACCAGCAGAGCTCCCTAAGAACTAGGTTTGGATAAATGGCTGCCAGCAGTGAYTTCTTCTTAAAAGGAGAGGTGATTTTAGAAATCAGCAAGTAATAGTAGAAAACCAGTCTAGCACTCAGTCTGATAGCACAGCCGTGGAAGTTTGGTGCCGAGGCGGGAGCCTGGGAGAGACAGTCGGRAAGGCGTTGAGGGGGTGGGAAGATAATTTTCACACTCTGCACAAGTAACATAAGCTCTGTGTTTAATCTAATATCCTGAAATCTGACATGGATAGCTATCCTCAGGGGATATTCACAGACTAATTGTAAGTTCTTCTTTGATGAGAGGAGAACTCACTGAAACACTGCAGGAAGGGTAGCTGTGAAAATCTTTCCACACATTTTTTTTCAGTGCTTCTTATCTCCAGTTTAACCCTTTGTCCTACTGAATTGCCTTCATTATCCCTGTCTGATATAGAATACATTAGTGGGTTATGACAAATATTCAGACCCTTTGCAACAATGGGGTAATTCACTATTTTTCTTCAAACTTCCAGTAATATTGTTCAGTGGCTGTGGCACACAACCTTGCAGTGATGCAGTGGCCTAGTCTTCCACTGTTTTGTGTGCAATAATTTAACTTTACAATACCCTTCTGAGGCAGCATCTGACCTGTGTTAGGCAGTGCCTGGTGAGTAGTTATATTGTAATTATTTTAGCTGTTTATGAGTGGAAGTATGGTGTTGRGTGAAGTCATGGAAGCTGGCCCCATCACATACTGTATATCCTCCTCCCAAGGTCTTAAAACTGTGATGACAGGAATGACAAAAATAGAAACTATGAGTCTCACTCAGCTSCTGGGAGAGTGACTTCATCATTGAGCAGTGTCTCTTCCTTAGGACCTTCGGTGTGTTTGCTTTAACCCACCTTCTTTCTACCTTTGTTGTAAAGAAGTAGCTTGACTCTAAATAAAATTTTAAATGAAGTTAGTTGCAATAAACATCTCTTCCATGGAGGTTTGCATTGTCTTTCTTTTTAAGTTAGATGTACTAGGAATTATACTGAACTCCTTAATGTGTAGTCAATACTGCATGAAAATTGAAAACATTCAAGCACCTTTTTGGAATGGAATGCCCTTACTGATGTTGCAAGGCAATTGAGTTCTGTTAGCTTTGTTTGTTGAAAATCAACCAAAACACAACACCATTTTTCCCTCATCCCTGTGTCACAACCCTCAATTTTTTGTGTAGATGTTAAAAGTTAAGATTCCCATTCTTTAGACAGCCTGCACAGCTTCACTCTGCTGTCATTTGGATTATCATGTGAGGTGTAACCAGGTCTTTTTATACCGTATAATAATTTTTGCATTCTAAATGCGACAAAACTTTCAAAACATGATCACCAAAGGACTGTTAAAGCTGATTTCTTATCACTGGAGCTTACAAGCTGTAGCTGACAGCTGGGAATACCACTAGGTAAAGGTCAGAAGTAATCCACCTCTTTGCATTCTGGCACTGCAGACCCATTCTAAATACAGCAACTGGCTGCAGAGGTGGATTCTGTTCAGATCTCCCTCCTGGCATRCAAAATGTGATAAGAAAAGGAGCTAATAAAAGCTTATTTTTTTGTTTTGAGACGGCTTGCCCAATTCCTTTTACTAAGGACCAGGCTGCCCACTGCTTTGCTTTAACATCACCATCATCCAAAATAACGTATTGACTACTCCAGAATAATACACTGACCACAAATCCTGGTCAGGAACAGTAAAAATAGCTGATACCATAATGCTGCATGGGAAGGGCAGCAGCTGTTACAGCTSTAATTTATTTATTTATTTTTAAATTGTAATTTGGTTTTGGTTTTGTTGGATTTGGAGGTTGTTTTTTTCTTTTTTATTTTGGTTTGGTTTGCTTTTTTAACTTGGTATTGGAGATGCCACCTCAAGCGAATCCATAGGGGCATTTTCTCATTTATGCAGCATTTTCTACCGTGAGGATAATCAAGTATGAGTCAATCTCTAGTAATTTATGCCTGTATTTTGGCTGCAGATTACAGACTACGTACATGCATATGTTTGGAAAAGTACAGGAGATCTCTTACTGAAATGAAAAGTAAACTCTGTTGACTTAATGGTTGAAATTAGTTATGGTGTTTTTGTGCAGTTGTTTTCAATGATTTGGACAGGACRAATCTCAGGAGAATGATGAAGATTTAACAACAAGAAAATAGGGTTAATTAGGAATTGTGGGGCACTGCAATGACCCTAGAGATCACTAAAGGAGGCATGGCTTTTATTGAACATGAGACTACTTTCTTGTCTCCCAAACAGTTACACCCCAAAATGTGGATAAAGCTGTTGTAAAATGTGCTTCTCCAGAAGGTGTCATTCATTGAGATAAAGAAGCTTATTTTTTGTTTGTTTCTGTTTTGGAACTATTTGAATAAACATAAATCAGTTACTCTATCTCCCACGGACTTGTGAGTCAATGTGAGGGATTTTGATTCTGTGTTATTAATGATCATAGTTAACTGCAATGTTTTTATGCAGTGCTTTTAGTTGGACTCCGCTCAGAGTTTATTTTTGTTACTTTATGTACTACAGTATTGCTTAGCACATTTGAAAATTATATTTTGCTCAAAGTCAGAATTTCTTCTGTCAATTTGCAGTAAAACAATGTTATGTTGCCATGTTTTTATAATCTTCTGAAGAGCACCATCACTTGATTCCAATATAATTTCTGTTTATTTAAAAGGCTGACACATTATAGTTTACTTTAGATCAGAAAAAATTAATGAACACTCCAGGAATATCAGGGATGAATGATGAGTTAGTCATTGCCACAGCTTTTCTCTTTACTCCTTTTTCTTCGTAGGAAGGAAAAATTCAACTATTAATATTTTTATTCTTCTTTATCCAGTGAAGATATAATTCAAAATTCATTAATAGCTAACTGCAGAGTGCCATGGAAGTCTAATAAGATAACAAATTACCTTAAAAACCAGGCAACTTTCTGTACTTATTCTTGATTCTGGACCATGTACTTTCAAGGCTATGTACTTAAGTCATTATCCTCTCAGATAATCTCTCCCAGTTATTAAAGCAGRTCACTGTTTGGTATGAACAGGAGTATAGACTCAGATTTCAAAATAATTTATCTATTCTGATCTGTGAAATKAAATACAAGTAGTTTAATGTAATTTTTAAAATTAATAATTACAGTGTGTTTATACTGCCTTTAATTCACATAATTCAACAGCAGATGATGAAAAAGATCATAGATAACTCAATTCATTGCCGTGCCAAAGCAGGATTGTTCCTGGTGTCATATTTTCCATTGCACTGCCCAGTATACTTTTTGGTAACTTCAAGGATAGATTGCCCCTAATTTCCTCCTCCTGTCTAGGTAAGGTTGAGATTCTTAAATGAGTTTTATTAAGAGGCTCATTCTTTGATGCAGTCAGAAGTTCATCAATGTAAAATGACATTTGCTGAGATGAATCCATGTGTTTTGTGTAATAATGGACCAGTTTATAAACCTTAATGACTGGATGGTGCAACTGGAAGAGAAAGCATGTGACCCTTAGACTTCTAAGGGTCTGAAAAGGTAGAAATGTTGCTTCTTGAAGGTCTCTCAAGTGGTTTATTAAGTGATTGGTTTAYGGACTCTGCACTAAACATTGAGCTTTGGATTCCAGCCTCCTGGGAGAATTCAGTGGCAAGTAGGTTTTCTGGTTAGCCAGGAAAAGTGTGAATTCAGTCCCTCATCATGGAAGTGGTTGTATTTGTTAAGCAAAATTACTAACCTTCTTGTAATCTAAAGAGAGACGCTGATCTGTAGTATGAGTCTTTTTCCAATTTGTAACTCTATGTGAAAGGATTGGTAGTCCCTCCAATTCATATAAAGTCATCTTAATCCAGGTAAAACTTTTTTTCTCCTCTCTTCTTTATCACAGCTCATCAGACTTACTCCTCAACTAAACCTTTAGTTGTATTTAAAAGATTACTTTAAAAATGTTTCCTTTACATTTTGCAAAATTACACTCAGTTTCTTCCAGAAATAATTTTCAGTGTGAAAGTGCTTCAAGTGAGCCCTTTCTTCAAGCAGAAAGCTTTTGCACTCTCTTCTTTTAATAGAGGAAAACATTGAAGTTGTTATAAAACTTGAACCTCTGTGGCTTGTGTTGTCTCTTAAACCAGCTACCATAAGTGATGACTGAAGAATATACAGTCTAGCATTWATCTTGCTTGATTAGCAGATCCATCAACTGAATTTTGTTCTTCCTGGCACTGAGGAAGTGAAGCTGCTTGCCCAGCCTTCTCAATTGTGTCCAGCTAATTATCTCTGTAGGATTAAATGCAAACAAACMAAAAAAGGCAAGCATGCAAAAAACATGGTTTATGCTTGRTTTTGAAAAGAGATGTTAGATACTCATTCTCATTTGTTCTCATTGTTAAGGAATTGTGCTGACAAAAGCATTTTGCTCATGAAATAAGAGGAATGGAAAGAGAGGGTGAGGCAGCATTAATTGGACTGAAGGATGTGCATGTGGCTTGGCAAATTGAGCAAGTGGAGGAGSTGGGGTCAGGGTTCCTGACTTCATAGCTGATAGACTGATGTTCTCAGTTTAACTGATTTAATCTGTGACACAGAGTACCTTGGCTCTTCAGTACCCCCATCCATAAGAAAGTTATGTTACCTGATTGAATAAAGGGTTCTGCAGGTTATTTTGTAAAATTATTTGAGAAATTAGAATGAGAAGATTTAAAACTAGATAGGTACAGATGTAGAAATAAATACAGATATGCATCTTAGCCTACTGCAGTTACAGAGCACAGCATTACTGCCACCAGGGGAAAGGACTGAAAGAAATCCTCTGGAAGCCATTAAGTGATTCCTTGAATCTTTTCATACATGTGCTGGATGTTGCTTTTGTTTAGTAACAAATGTGGGGTGATATGCMGCTTAGTGCATGGATAGAGGCAGAAGTGTGGGGAGAAAAGATCGTTTGTTGAAGTTTTTTAATTCCTTTGTAAGTTAACTTTCATGAGAACCAAAATTCATTCTTTCTCTCCTCTAGAGCCCTAGAGTGTTAAGTCACTGGCATTTAAAATGAAAGAATTTCAACACCTGAGAATTATATCCTGAGGAGAAATAAAAAGGCTTTTTCAAACATGCTTTTCGTGAAAACAGGGTACTGGGTAGATAGTTCCCTGGTCAGTTTCAGGATAGCAATTTTTACATGATTGTAGCAGCTCTTCTCTGAACACTTGTTTCTCCTATGGCTCATCAATTCCATTTGCAAATCACTCAGTTTTTAAACCATTTAACTGGTTAACACATTTTAAGACTCTGTCTTAAAAACTATTTAAAGCTGTGGTGATCTGCCAAAAATAACAYCAACCTGTTCTTCTACAGCACTGTAGGATTCATTCCCCTTGCTTTGTATCTTCCATGTATTTTCCTTTAGATCCATCTTTCTTCAGTTTCTGCTGTCCTTGTGGCAGTTCAGATGGAATAGAAAGCAAGAAGGGAGAGCTCCCTGAAAGTGTTTTTGCTACACCACTGGGAGAAAAGCCTATTGGTGTGTGTCAGCAGGGACACAGGCAAGATGTAACAGGTGGCATGAAAGGAAATGTAAGAAGCCATGAAAGTACAAGGGAACAGTATTTGTCAAAGAAAGAGAAGTAATGTCAAAGCAGTGTGCAGGGAAGGGAGACAGCTGGGGACCTAAGGCAAAGGTGGTCAGAGCTTGAAAGTGGACAAATACCATTCTTCCCAGACAGAGCCTTTTGTGGGATGAGTGACCTGCTGACTACTGGGGAAAAAGCTTTGGCCTCTTAACACTGAGCTGAAAGACCCTGACTTTTTAGATCAAAAGACAAACAGACCTCTCAAGTACTTTGGTTCATGTTTCTTCTTGAAAGTGTCCTGTGCCATTAGTACACGAGTACAAGCTRAAAGAGGGGAAATGTRGRTTCAATATTAGGAAGAAATTCTTTACTGGGAGGGTGGTGAGACTCTGGAACAGGTTGCCTAGGGAAGTTGTGGATGCCCTAGCCTTGGCATTGTTSAAGGCACGGTTAGATAAGGCTGTGAGCTACCTGGGAGGTGTCTCTGCCTGTCTTGGGACTAGATATCTTTAAGGTCCCTTCTAATCCCTTAACATTCTGTGATTCTACAATTAAGCCATGCAGTAAGGGAAGAAGCTACAGGGCTGCAGTTGAGAAGTGTTTATTTTGCCTAACCAGTATGGCTGCATCAACATTAATAAATGTGGCCAGCATGCCCAGAGTCACTCAGGCCCCGAGCACAGCTAGCTACATGCAGCTTACCTCTATATAAGCAAACATTTTTTAGTTTACAGATGATAACCACCTGTAAATTGCTTGCTTGGTGCAGTATCTGCAGATTGCTAASTCCCAAAGTGTGTCTGGGAATTGTCAGATCCAGGACAGTGACCCTTTGAGTGATCTAACAGCATTGGTGATTGATTTCCAGCAGCCAGGGAGCCATAGGTTGGCTTTCTCTGAAGGGTATAGAAGGGGGTGGAAAGCTGACATTATAATGAAAATGGAAGGTCAGAGATAGGCAGTGAGGATCCACAATGAGTCACATTGATCTTGACATTCTTTACAGCCCAAAGTGTTTTGGGTTGACTTTACTCCACCTTCAGGAACTGAGAGAATATTTTGAACAAGTTTTGCTTTTGAATGTCTGAAGTTGTTTGAGCCTGAGAAGYTCGGTTGGAAAAGCAAACAGGGACAGATTGCAAGTCTTCTTCCACAGAACTGCTTCAGTTTTTTTCAGAACTCCCTCCACAAAGAGAACAAGATTATTGGGACTTTATTCCATGAGGACCAGCTATGAAACAAGGCTAAAAAGAGGCACTTTTCTGTTGACTGCAGAAGGAATTACACTTGCCAATGCCCTTATCTGCATCTCATTTTAATGCTCAGTTGCAGCAATGCTGTAAGCAAACTTGTACCATGGTTTATTTATAACTAATTAAAGTCTTATTTAGGAATAAGTTATCCGTACACCAGAATAATTTATATATTTATTTAAAATCACAGAGGCAGGCATTTCATACTGAGGTCTGCTGCTTCTGTAATGCAACTTATTATCCCAAAAATTATCTGRGGTTGCTTCTCTCTGAATTCAAGCATCTGTGACATTAATGTTACTGCATTTTATAATTGGTACTTGATAGTTTAAGTGGATAATCAGCTAAGACATAAATGCAGCTTACCAGGAAACAATTGAGAATTTAGGATAACAAGACTGATTAGACACTGTTATGCCAGTCTCATGCTAAGATAATTCTACTGAGTTGAAGTTGTACAAATAATGCTGTAAGATGCATAGTGGTCAGACTATGCACCTTACAGGCCCCCTTCACATATGCTTAACTGCCTGTCTTTGAGCAGACACTGTCTAAAAGGTAGTAAGCTCTTGTTGGTGAAAAAGATTATATGCTTCTCAAGTCTAGGATCATAGACATTGCTTTCCTGTGATCTTTGCTACTTCTTTCACAGAGGAGTTTGAAAAACAGTTAATAACATCTCAAAGCAGTCATCATTTCAAATACTTTTGTCCTGTTATCTAGGCTCTTTATTTTTGATTAAAATATAAAGGGAGAAGTGTCTTGTCTGGCATTACATAAGCCTGGTGGCTTCCAGGACTTATTGGGAATGCTTGTGTGCTGCTAAAGCAGGTGTTAGTACTCTGTGGAGGAGGGAGCTGAAGGCGTTTTTCTGGTGGACAAGCAGAAAACTGGCAGCACGTAATTTGTACAGGCTCTTAAATCAGGGCCCAAGCAGCAGAWGGAGCCACGTGGTCCACTCGAGCTGTTAGGTAAAGGTGAACAAAGAAAGYTTTATGTTACCTTTGCTACAAGGCTTCATGAGAACCAGTTTTGTCTATGTCACAAAAGATACCAGCCTTATTGTCTGGGAATCAAAGGAAGGTGACACAGCCTGGAGTGGAAGATGTTGCTGGATATAGTAGCACAGGAAGGAGACCATTATTTGTGGCACAGGAAGGAGACCACTCACTCTTTTGTCCCAAGGGCTCATTCTGGCCCTGATTCCCATGGTCTAGGGATAGAGAGCAAACGGAGGGAGTTCAGGGATGATAATTACAAGTTGGTTTTTTTTCTAGGGTGTGCTTCCCTGACACCAGGAAGTACTTCTGCTAAGAAGATTGATATGTCAGTATCTTGCGCTGCTCTGGGACTCGCATAACCTGAATTGTTTGGATCCATTTCTCAGATTCCTCTGTACTTACTAGGCTCATGAAATCCATGCACTCTGATGAGCATTTAATGCTGTCTCCAAAAGTGCTGGCTAATCCCCAAGTGCCTGTTTGGCATGCCCTTGACAACTTCAATGTCACAGGAGCAGCAGCTGGAGCTGTGTGCTCAGCGGCCGTGTGATGGTCAGTTGGGGTGTGTTAGACATATGCTRTGTGTTCAGGGCTATTCAAAGGTCTTCAGTCTGTGTTCATTATTCTGTCATGCTAAGCACAACAAACTATTCATCTTATTCCCAGTTTACTTTTCCCCTCCAAAAATTCACCAAGTGGAGAAAAAACTCCATGAAAATAACAGGACAGCTTCCATGAATGGTTGTAGGAGAAAGAATGAATTTCCCGAGCTTTTCTGTTCTAGGCTCAGTCTGGCTCAAGCCAGCTGCCCAGTCTGTCTGGTTCGTAGATGTGAGTGAGCCACAGTAGTGAGGAAAGACACTGAGGATACGWAGGTGGGGAGCTTTTCTGAGATTATTAAGGTAGAGGGGAAAGTAAATTGCTGTTTAGGAAACAGGCTACCCATGAAATGATTGCTTTTTTAAGCAATTTGGTAGAATGACTGCTTTTTGAGCAGATTTCTTCTTTAGTTACTGACTGTATATTGGGTTATTCTTTCAGGTCTTTACAACAGACTTTTTTTCCATAATGGCACTTTATTTCCTGTACAATAAGGGTTATTTCACTGTCTTCCGAGCATAGGAAGCTTCCCTTTTTTTTTTTCTTTCTTTGATGTTAATAGATTTACTTTGTTGTTCTTAGGCTGAGAATTTTTTAATTATTACTTTGTTTGTAGAAGTATGGCAAAAGTCCTGAAAACTGTTGTCCAAAAGGAACTGCCCCCTGTTTGAATTTTTGCTTCAGTGCCAAAGGAATTTCTGTGAAGGAAGGGAAAACTCTGGTCTCTTTGTCACTTAGAACATATCTGGATTGATTTCAGTAGAATCTGRTAAAATTGGCGTCAACCTTAACCACTGGAAAAAGACACTTTGCATTATTGTCTTCCTTCTTAAAAACAGTAAAGTACCATTTCCATCAAAGTTAGACAATTTTAAAGTGTGCTAATAAATATCTGATAGCAACTGTGCCAGTGGATCAGTATGCCTCTGAGTCAGGAAGACTGAGACTCTGATTTCTGTTCCATTCTTGAGGTACCAACTCTCCATTGACCTGTCCTTCTATCCAGCTGCTATTGCCAAGCTACACATTCACTTTCTAATACACAACTTTTTCCTTTTGCACCACATATTTCTGGAATATTTGTTTTATTTGTTTATACATATAATTATGCATGTATTTAATAACTTATCTTACATCCAGCAAGAATCCAGCAATGAATCTGTATGAAGAGCTAACTGCAATTCAGCTGTGTCATCACAGCAGAGTTTTCCAAGGAGAATTGGAAAATCCCACTATGACAGTCACAGCCCAGCTGCACATCTTAAAACTTATTGCAGCTCTGAACAAGAAAATTGTACAATTTAAATAATGAAGTGGATCTCAAACGTTTTTATTGCTACCAAACAAATAGACACACAATGAACATGGCCCTGCCACTGTTGACTGACATAAAACATTAGGGAATGTCATATTTCATGGTGCAGTTAAACACCCAACAGCCCTATCTAGCATGGATGTCACATTTATATTGTAACAGTGCTTTATGATGGCCATGATTTTTATTGATGACCCTTGCTACCCATATAAAATGTTTTCTTCTTGCAACTGTGTTATCAAACTGACATCACCCCTCTTCTTTCCTACTCCACATCCACAGGAACTTCCCACAGCAGATGGATTGAGGCATTTCACCTGTTTAGATGCTTTAACAAAACGTATCACTCATAGGTTAAAACTGCAAGATGAAATTATAACATTTCTTACAATTCCCCTCACAAAAGTGTATGTGGCATGGAACTTTACGGGAAGGAAATGTCATATCCAAATCTTACATAACAAGGAAAACTAATCCATCTCTTGCTAAAAATGCTGATTTGTGGGGTTTGGGAATGATCTCAGCTTTGATAGTGAACTGAATACAAATCACCTGAAAAATATGAGTGTTTTCCTTGTTCCTTTAGAGGAATTACACTAAACTTTTGGTTAAATAGCCATTTCCACTATGGTCAGCCAAAGGCAGTGTTAAACTTTGTTGTATTTCAGAGAAGCCAGATCAGATCTCTCCAACAGTCAGTGGGAACAGGGTTTTTTTGATTATTTTGGCACCTTTTACATCTTTATTCTTGCAAAGCTGGAAATACTGTGTGAATAGTGTCCCTCTGGGAAAAAAAGTCGTATTTTATTTGCAGCCTGTCAGAAATGGAGAGATCTGAAAGCTGGTCAAAATGAAAACCAAAGAAAATTGTTTGGATTGGGCTGCTGCCTGAAGGAAGCTTACTCTGAATACTGAACTATGTATTACTTCATGTTAAAAATGCCCCCGTTGTTCAAATTGTGTCTTAGCTAGTGGATTGAATTTTTTAGGGATGTCAGCTGAAGGTGCATTCTATGATGGGATGGGAAGTTATTTGTATGTTTTGTGGAAAGAAACCTGATTTGGACAGGAAAATTACTTATAAATGCCAAGTACATTCTGTGACTGAAATTTTAGTCTGATAACCTAGTGAATTTACAATCAGAATTTAGTTTTAGGTGGGATGCAAAATAGAGCAGGTTAGATAATCTTTCTAGCTAGATGGGGGAGCATGTTTTCTAGAAATAAACAACTGACTGGTTTTTTCCTTTTCCAAGTAGTTAATGTTCTCCAAGGTCTCTTCCTCAACCTTTACAAGCAGAGCATAAACAGCAAGGGATGAATCTTCAGTGCATCAGTTTSACATGAGCCAGTAAGAAACATTCTGCTCTAAATGGTGCTGAGCCCTCAGTGCACAGGAAGGCATTCATTGCCTGCACRTGTGCAGCAGTTCTGCTTCTGTCTGGTTGTGTTGAGCACACTGCACTTTGGAAGGTTTAATCTACAGGGCAGGTCTTGTACAGTTGTCAAATGCATTTTTGTTATGAGGTAGTCCTCTGACCAGGGATGTTCAGTGTCTCAAATTCCAGACAAAGGGTTGAAGCTTTCTTCTTTTCCTTGTCTGTAAAATTCCTCAAGCAGTAAAAAATAATGATGTGAAGAGGAAAACAAACAGAGTAGTGTTAATTGCAGTTATCTGCTGTCATAGGCTTGGAATTCAGAGAAAGGCTGATAATCTTGATGCTTCTGACATCCTTTACTGCAAAAAAATTGCTCAGTCACATTGGCTGCAGGCCCTGTCCCTTTGCTTGTCCTCCTGCATGGGCTGTGCCGCTCATAAATAGGATTGTGCTCTCCCTTGCTGAGTTCTGGGCAAGCTTGGTGTGGGTTCACTTGGAAAACTGAATATAAAAAAGCAGATGTAGAAAATAGAATTATGTGTTCTCACCTGTTTTTTCTGAGGTAAAGCAAGTTGTTTACTGACCTTTTCTTGCTTTAATGATCTCTGTGTTCCRTCTCTCATTCCAGGAAGCTTTGCTTATCTGCTTGCTGTACCTATGACTAGAAAGCATTAATTTGGACACCTGGATGACAAAGAATTGTTTATTTACACTTAAGCAGCTGCAGTGTTGGAGTTCRTCCTTTGAGGATAAGAGCACATGATGGACACTAATTGGAAGACTTTGAAAACTGAGCAGTATCTGCCTTGAATTATAACCTTGTGCTGTGCTCTGCACAAGATCTGTAAGATCAAGGCAGAAAGTCTCACTGAGAAATAGCACAGTTTCAGAGACTGCCAAAAAAAAGGCATTGGCAGTCCTAGAAATGCCTCACTCAGGGGTGAATGGTAGACATGTATCTCAGCTGCATGGGCCTGAAGGAGAGGGAAAAATTCTGATGYGCTGTTGGGGAATTCTAAGCTGCGTTGTGTTAGTTCTGTACGAATTGTAGATCTTTGTTAATTTAAGAGAGAACTAAGCCTCAAGACCTGAACAGGCTGATTTTTCATGTGCAAAGTTCTGCAAAGACTGCTTTGTAGATTGGTTTTTTAGATATCTATGAGCTTTACAAGCCACTGTACAATAGGCACAATGAAAAGTGTATAACCCAGAAGTACAGACAGTGAAAACTATTATCTCACCAGGAAGTGTAAAAAGGGAACACCGYTGAGGCAAGCAGCTGAGTGAAAAACTTTGACAAATGGTAACTTTTTCTCTTTGGAGCTTTTCTGGATTTGCAAGGCTGTGAGTAGGGAATCAGCTGGGGTAGAAACCAAGCACCAATTTTAGTGGGACATTTGTGATGGCAATGACTGTCACGTGAGAGGAGACAGAAGGGAGGCAGCAGCCTGAGGGAGAATGACCTTGTCATTCACTTAAGATGGCAGCACCTGAGAAAGGGGAACTAGAAGAAATGCAGTTGTATCTCACAAGGTGCATTGTTTTTGTAAGGAGTAAATGCAGTGATGTTTGCCATTTTCCTTTTGCAGGACTACCTGGCAGCCAGGCTGCTYTCAGGAGCAGTATGTTGATTTGCAACAGAGAAGGGCTTGCTATATCCTGCTCACTTTGGGTACTTTCTCTAGTTGCCACCAGTTCAGTGACAAGATCCTGTGYTTTTTATGTGTCCCCTAGAAAGGAGTCACTGTCCCTGCCCACCCTTTCTTTTGCAGACATACAGTACCCCGTGATGAAACATAAATTTAGACTATTGTATTTTTTGTGCCAAAACTCTGTTCAATGTTTTCATAATGCAGCTAGAGTGATTTTAGGCATGTGCTTCTTTTCTTTAACTTGCTTGCCAGTCATGTTTATGCCTTACAGAGCACAGTGTTGCTGTTGTTTGTATTGTTYGGCCATCTTTGTGAAACCATTTTTCAATTGTGTTGTTGGTTTATGTCTAAAGATGGAAATCTTTTTAGTCTTGGTCCTTCACAGAGGCACTTCAGTAAAGATAAACACTTGGGATATAAAGTACAAGGCTAGATGTAATGAGTTGTTTGCTGGACTTATTTGGGTGCAGAGATTTTACATGGATGCAGCTGGTTCTGGTTTCCCATGCAGACACCCTTTTAGCAGGGGATATTAGGCTGTTTTRGGGATTTATTCTATGCATCTCTTATCATATAGGATTTTTGTTTTTTTAAATAACTTCTACATGACAGCTTTACTAACCCAGGTACCTGAAATGCAGGTCTCACTTTTGTGGAGATTTGCGGATTACAGGCTCACATGTTCCTGTACAACAAAAAGCCCTTCATTGCTCTGTGTGTCTCATCTCGGTGTGAAATGCTGACCTAAAGCCTCACTTGTGTTTCTCTTTGTATATCCTGGCAGCAGAGTAGCTGATGTTGCTGCTGCAGGAGTAACAAAAGCTTCCAATTACCATCTGTCATGTCATATTTATAATTTTCAGGATCCAGCCACGGCTCTCCTGGTGCGATTGACTGCGAATCATGATTGACGTTAATAGCTATTTTTAAAAGTTAAAACCTAGGCTTTTTTTCTGACAAGAGGAGCATGTTTGATTGATACTGAACTCATTACAATAATATAGTCGAGTCCAGGAGTCCTGCAGTGACATTTATAACAGCTTTGTTTCACATGCACATGTTCAATTATGTCCTAGTTGTGCAGGGCCTGCTCCAACAGCTTGAATTTAATTCCAATATTTAGGGGGCTCAAAGAAGGAAAAGGAAGGGAAGAGACACCTGTAGAGGCAGTGAATACCCTTTTAGAGARTTGTCCTTTTGCTGAGTGGAGGAAAATAAATCAAATGTAACTCCTATGCATTGACTTTAGCCATAGTTTTRTTTCAAGAGATGCACATCCCATTTTTAAGCTGTGGCATGCTGGCACCAAAAAATGCTCTGCAAGGGCTGTAAATCCCTATTATTTGGAACACGYTCATGATATGCTTGAGAAGTGCAGAATTTTGATTATCCTTAGTTTTGTTATTCACACTTGATTGCTTTTTATTTTATATACAGTAAGTAGTTATGAGAGATACAGGCAAACGTTTTGATTCAACCTTGAAGCCAGGCTARAAACAAAATGTTTTTGCCAAAATGAAAAAAAAAAGGAAAAGGCAACCAGACTTGTGTGAACTAAGTTGGCAAAAGTAAATACTGCACTAGCTTTCATTGCATTGATTACAAGAAAAAGAAGAGACAGCTGTGAATGAAGTCCAAAGGACAACACCTGTGGCCTGAAAAATCAATATATTAGAATAAATTGTGTAAAACATTGGCTGTAGTTGAAAAGCACGTTCTGTTGAGAAAATCTTTAAAAGTAGGTATTGTAGTTCAGAACATTGCCTTGTATTCTGTGGTGTTTCTGCTTCTGTAAATTTTTAATAATTTATGAACAACAAAAATGAAATTCTGAGGGTTTTTTTTTTTTGTGGCATAGTGCTAGACATTTCAGTGCTCAAAACACTTAMCTTTAAGATTGTGATAACACAGTAGCATCTAAGTCTGCCACCAAAAGTAGCCCTGTAATTTCTGTGCAATGTTAAGGTGTTTTTGATGATTAAGAGCCTGTTTCTGTCCTGTATAATGGAGTTTTTAAAGGGTTTCCTTCCAGCTCCCTGCCTCATTTTTGGTGTTGTGAGTTTGAAGGGCTGGGCTGGCACCAAATTAAACTGAGCTCCCMTGTCTGCTCTCTCTGCCTCCCTGAGACACGGAATAAGTAATAACAAACGGTAAAGACTAGATGAGATTAGAAAATCTTCATAAATAAATAATGGGATAAAAATCTAGTTTTACAGAGTCAGGGGCAATTTTTTCTTAAAGCCAAGTGTTATAATTTTTAGAGAAACACCTCACAAATATGTAAGTTAGTGTAATAACTTGTGAAAATGGCAAGCCATGAAAGGCAGAGTTTATAATAGGACTATATATCAACATGGTATACAAGTAGAACTAGTTATATCTAATTGTATCCAGTGCAACTTCTAAAATAAGGCAAACTTCAAATAGGCATTTGTCATTACCACTCTCTGTCTAAAGGTGGGATAGAACACACTTATCTTGTAGTCCCTGCGAGCAACAGTAGTACTTGCTGGCTGGCAAACAATAAACGTTTTCTAGACAAGTTATGCTCATGTCTGCAGATGACAAGACAAACTCACATTTGAACAAGTATGTTGGATTATGGTGCCTACAAGCAGATAGCAGCTCTCAGGATACACAGCCAAATGTTTGCTTGTCTATGTACAAGACATTTTTGTTCTTGTAAAGCAGTGCATAAACACTTTTGCAGGCAGTTATTGAACATTCTTGTGAAAACTTATCTTTCATTTGATAGCCTAATGGACTGATACTGTATTTTCATTTTCATTAATACACATAAACTTGATTTTGCATGAATTTCACTGAAGAAAGTATGTAACTTCTGTGGAAGCCTATTAAATTTTGTCCTTCTTATCTTTTTCTAGGCTGCACTTTAAAAAAACAAAATTGTAAAARTTAAAGTGTTTCTTGGCATGAACTTCAAATGTCTTCTGAAGCAAACTTCCTTTTTTGAACTGACTTAGCAAAGKGCCCTGTCTGCTCTGCAGCATTCATGCTGTGAACATAAGTTTGAAATGCAAAGAAGGTGTCTGTTTTAGTACCACTGGCCAGGGGCAGTGAAAGAAGTGCAATTCTTCTTACCTTCAACTTAATTCAGTGCTCCCAGTTCTGGGGGAGAGACTATTGAAAGAAGAGTCCTCAGTTTAGAAACAACTAATGATTTGTGGTTGACTTGGGTTGATTTCAGATCCTTGACCAGAGGAGACACCTGACTAGGATATAATGAGAGGATCATATTTTGAATTTTAAAAACAAACCTGAGTAGAAGTAGCTGAGGCAAAAGCTTTTAAGYACTTCTGCACATAATAGAGAATATTTTTCAAGTACATGAGTGAATGTTTTATGTGAAATTTGTAATGAACTTTATGTTCTTTTTGATTCTCGTACGTATTAAAAAGCTGATACATGAGATATACAGTAAGGCAGATAAATTTAATCTTAAGTTGGGTTTTTTTATTTGAAAAAAACCCCCGAAACTAGAGATATGAGAGTAYTATCTTCAATAGCTGTGAGGTATGCTAAGGAAGGCTTGTGAAATTGTTTCCACTAGGAAAACAGAGTTCAAGTACTAGTTGAAGTTCCTCTGCTCAAGAGCATGCCCATGCCAGTATGAGCAGGCTCATGGAGGTAGCCCTATGGTCCTGGAGCTCAGTCTACAGATGCCTGGGTAACRCTGAGCTACTTCCTAAATGTTCTACAGCACAGAGCAAAGTAAAGTAAGTTTACTTCAGGAGGTTTAAAATTGATTGAAACAGAGGCTCRCCTCCATTGAAAAACACCTAGAGGAAGTCTGCAAATGCGGAAAGATTGAAAACCACTAGACTACACAATTACATATGTATGATTATTACAGGGAGCTAATCTAACTGCAGGTAAAAGCTCTCAATATGGGCTGCTTTAACACTTGACATTGTGTATATACTGGAAAAGAAATTGATGTTGCTCTGATTTCTTCAGATGAAGAATGTTTAAGTGTTAGATCACACTTGTCCCATCTGGTGAGACCAAATACCTCCTGTTTGGAAGTATTTTAGCCAACAGACAGAATGCTCTTATGGTCAGCCATCAACTAAAAAGACTTTCAAAGCAATTCTTTAGGTATCAAATGCTACCTTGGCACAACTGTTGTCTTCAAGCAATGACTTTTAAAGTAGATTGTTCTCCAGAGACAAATGAAGTGTCCCTCTGCTGTTAATGTGATTTATGCTTCAAGTAATGAGCAGACCTTGAACAGTAATACTTGCATACTCAATTCTATTTACAAGTGAAGCTTTTTTTTTTAATTTCTAGTAAGTTTTGCTTATGTGGTGGGTGAAGTGGTTAACATAGACCAAATTCTAATGGCTGGGACTAGTTACTACAATATGGGTGCTTTTTTGATCAGACTTTGTGCAGTTGAGCTGAGTTTCATGCATAAATTCATGTTTAGGTATTACATGCTTACTTTTGTCTAGAGATTGAGATGATCACATGTATAGATATTTGTAGATTAAGTGAATGTTTAGTTCTAAACCATAAGATAGACTATAACTTAATAGCCTAGAATTTTTAGAAGATATGAGCATAGTGAACAATCCCTTATTTTTAGCTTGGCTTCAATGTATTTGAGATACCTCTTCTCATTTTTTAGCAAATGCATATTGGTATTCTGGGGTGATTTTTAAAATTGGATTATTTTTTATATTTATGTTTGAGTCTGAATGAAGAGCATTTCCATTTCTGATTACCCCTGAAGGCTCTCCACTGAGAGAGGAATGCTSTAGAAATAGCTGTTCCAGGAGCAGTGCCTTAACCACTGACCAAGTACAAAGTCATAGAACAGTATAAATTGGTGATTAGCAGGCATCTCTGGAGATCACCTGGTCCAGCCTCCAGCTCAAAGGGGGCTACTGCCAGCAGTAGATCAGCTGCAATGTGGCTTGGCTTTGCCTTGCTGAGTCTTGCAAACCTCCAAAGGAGGTTTTGCAACCTCTTTGAGCAAAGCAGCCCTCCAGCATGGTCATTTTCCTCTTGGGCAAGAAGTTCAGCTAGTAATCAGTTGGTGTTTCTTGAGCACACAGTTCTAGGTCAAAGAAGGAGGAATTAATCTCTCRAAGTGTAAAACCTCCACTGTAAATCAAAATACTTTCCATAAGTAGGTTTGCTGAAGAAAACATAAAGTGGAAATTCCATGCTGGTTTCCTTTAATCACTTCAAAGTTCAACAGAAACTTGAAAATCAGTTATACAGACATGACTGCATGCCAATACATCTCTTTTAGAAATAGCAGAATTGCTACTCCTCATTTTGCTGATGATGTCATGAGGCATCTGAAGCAGCAATCTGAACAAACAGCAGCTTAGGCAATGCTTTATCAGCAAAACAGTTATGGATTTGTGGTTAGCAGCATATCGACCATGTATTTTAGTGCACTTGGCAGTTTTATCCTTTAATCTGCTTGTAAACCCTTTTCACTGGCTTGTAAGATAGGCTTTCTCAAAATATATAAACTGCAGAGGTGATTGTGTACRATGTACCACTGAGATGAGCATCTCTCATGGTTAATATGATGCCATTTGATAAATAATGTAGTTATTGATTTCAATAAAAAAGGGAAAGAACAGAGTAGGTCAAGCTGGACACAACTATATGCCACAGTAGTTGGTTTGAAAATATTTTTGAAAGTTGGAATGAACCCCATGAAGTCTGAATTGGGGCAAGGAAACATACTGACTTTCCAAAGTAACTTTTGATTTCTGCTAGAAATAAGACTTACTATGTGGGAATAACAGTGATAGATCCTTTGACCCTTGGTTTTGCAGYGTGTAGAAACTCTTCAAGATTCTTTCAAACTACTTCCCGCTGGAAATTTTGTGTGCATTTTGCAAGCAAATTTTCCCATGTCCTTGAATTTCAAGAATAATCAATTGGTTTAAGTTACAACTCCTGAAKGATGGAATACACCTGAAAATTTGCAATATTTGTTCCAAAAGTCCAGCAAGATTTCATATCTAGTTGTCAGGCATTCACCTGACTTAGAGATGAGTGCCTGAAGGCAGGTCTTGCTTTGGGTGCCACTTCCCTGCTGAGCCCTGCTGTTTAGGTGTGCTTATCCAGATRTGGACTTGCTGCAGTTGAATTTGCAGGTTGCCATGGGCATTAAGTAGTTCAAAATATGTCCTCACATTTTAATAACAGCCAGTTCCTGCCCTTCTGGGGCTGGATGATAATAAAATTACCGTGTGGAAATGGATAGAGGACAAATGAAGTGCTGCTGAAAAGCTAGATGTGACAAGCAATATGGAAGAATAAGACATTTCCAGGGCTTTCATTTGTGCTGCATTATGTGAAATGGATGAGAAATGGTTTCTTTGTTCAGTCAAGATTTTGTTATGAGGCAGCTAGGTCACCAAGGTTGACTTACAGTGAAAACAGGAGGAGAATATTGATGACTCCTGATTGCTAGCCAAAAGYAGGAGAGAGGGAACAACAGTTCATTTAAAATTGAGAAGCAAAAAATGTCACAGAACACATGTTGCTTCTGTTTCAGGAGAAAACCTAGGTAGAGAACTTTTTGTTCTCTTTGTGAATGGGTATCAGACTTGATTGTACGTATAGTCACAGGTATGCCAGGCATTAAAGCTGTAGATACCATTATCAAGGGCCTTCCCTTGCAATCCATGCCAGCTCTGTTGCATCCACTTATTGCATTGAAAAGTAATGACTGAGAAGTTTGTGTTTCTTTCCATCTCTCTTTCTGCTAATAGGTTAAATATTTTCTGCCTCTGTAAGAAGTGAATCAATAAAAATGGCTGGAATCCCTTGAAATGTACATCATAGGTTTTTTTTCAGTTAAAGGGGTTATTTGTGATGACAGCACTTCAGGTCTGTTATGTAGTTAAGAATCCTAGCCTTCCCCTTCCCCAGTGCTGCTGGGTCCTGACATAATAATATGCACATGAAATTTGCAGGTAGCCACACAAGTGAACAAGAATGCTGTTTCCTGTATTTCCTGGCTGTTTCCTCATGCCAGTCATATGCCAATCATTTAACCAGCACCATTGCTAATATTTTTGTTAACTCAGGTTTTCTGAGTGCTCTGTCAGCAATGCACTGAGAATGTTATAAATTGCTAGCAAAAGGGCAAGAGTCAACTTCACTAAACMACTTCCTGAGGCCTTTTCTCCATTGGGTGCAGATCCCTCTGCAGCATGTACCAAAGAATAGTTGCTTTCTTGGCACAGTAAATCTTACCTGTGATGGAATGGGATGAAATTCTTTGAAGGGTTGAAATAGTTATCGTTGCCTGGTAGGGCTCCTTTTAAGTATGTTTGTTTACACCTTTCTAGATTGTCTCCATTGATCATTGTTCAATGTCTTATTTTCTCTTTTGCTGTTTAAAAGTTACTTTGTTTTTTCTGCAAACAAGGCAAAAGAGTTTGTACATAAAGAACACTGTGGAAAATTACCTCTCTGTGTTCAGAAAAATATGGGTAACAAACCCAACAACTAAGTGTACAAATTTTGAGAAAGAAAAATACTGTGCATATATGTAAGCATATTAATATGCCTGCATACCTAACTAAAGATACAAACTCATGCATGGTTTTGCTAAGTCACTACAGCTGCTCAAGATGCATCTTGTTCACAATTGTATTTATGAAATTGTCAACTCGTGTACATCAACACTTTATTTTTCCTGTGCCAGTGAAAAAATGGTTTGAGATGAAGTTGACATTGTATGATATAAGGTCGTCCTAGCTTGTAGTTTTTCCAGTCTCTCTGAGCTRGAACTGCAGGAATTAAGTCCCTACAGCACTCTGAAAAAAAAAAAAAAGTGGGAGGCAGACATCACAGACCTTGATAAACACATCAGAAGACCTACTGATCCAGAAGTATTAAAATTGCTTGGAGTTTGATACAAGGAAAATATCCAGTTATTTGTGTAGGTTTAGTTGGACAGCAGCTCAAAGTCAGTTGATGTTTAGGACCAGATGATTGAAAATAGTTCATGAATATGTACTATATTCCCCCCTGTGGGCATGGATAGGTGTCTTGAGCCCTTGATATAATAATATCTTTTTGTCTGGCCAGTGAAGATAGGACAGTTAGAGATACATTAATTCTTGATGYGTGTCTGCTTTTTGCATTAAAAATTTGGCATGGATATTGCTGTTGGTTCAGACAACTCATGTCTGACATTGGTTGATCTCTGCTAGCTAGRCAAGGCATGCATAAAGTAGCTGAAAATTTTTATCTCCTACCAGCTCAGGACTGCTTTTTTGCAGACTCAAGGAAATGATAAATTGTACAAGRTTCTAAGTGAAATTCTTCTGTTTCTCTCCCCTCTGAATACAGTCACAGCTCAGTCATCTCTTATATGTTTAATTTGAGAAAGATTCAAAGCYGAAACCTAAAAAATCCATACTTCAGTGTTACTGTTGTGATCTTTACTGCCCATCTGACACTGTCTTCAGTGCCTTGTACAGAGAAATTGTGGGCTCATATACACAGATAATTTTTAATAAGCTGAGCAATCTCTGGAGCAGGAGATGGGAGACCACAAGAGTTTGGATTTGAAATTATGAGAGAATGTCTACAGGCTGGCAAATGGCATTTCTCACTGGAACATTACCAGCTGGTCATGATCTACCAAACGTACCTTGGAATTTTTTCAGCCTGGTACCTGATTTTTGCACCYCTGACAGATGGCACCCCCAGCCCTTGATATCACATTCGTTCCTCTCCTCAGTCTTGACTCTGAGGTAAGACTGCCATCTATTGAAGCCTCAACATTATCTCCTRCAAAATTTAGCTTTCCACCTAAATACTGACCACTCGTAGTCCTGCTTTGTTTATGAGATCTGACAAGACTGGAGGCCTCCCTGGCATGCCTTCAGGCTAGATCACCTTGCAAGCAGAGATCACAGTGTCAGAGAGCAGCAGCTGAGCAAGAGCTCTTAAGTTGCTGCACTGATTCTTTTTGCACTGAAAGAAGCCATTACAGATGCATCTTTCCAGAGCATGGTTGTCAGATGCATTTTTGCAGGGCTTGTCAGTTGTAGTAGGATGCAGCTGTCTTCCATCAAAGGGAATTTCAGACACTTGAGGATAATAGAAAGAAAGAGATAAGAATAACTTTCAGAAAACACAAAATTGGAACATGATTATAAGAAAAAACCCCTTCCATTCAGYTCATTGATTCCTCTCAATGATTTCTCTCTGCTTTCATTTATATGCTGGAATACTCTCAAGTATAATAAGATTCATACCCTGCACAGTAGTAGCAGAAATTTTTAAAAGCACTGGCAGGATGCAATTCTGAAATTCTGCCTTCCCCCTAGACACCACTTCACCTTAATAGTTTGATAATGTGGGAATCCCATAAGCACAACATTTGAAATTTGAAATTTTTTTTAATATTTTTTTTCATTTCAAGATTTGTTAAGAGCCTCTGCTGAATGCAGTGGACTTTTAAATTAGACTCCCTCATTTAAAGTGAACTGACCACAGCCCAGGGTTGTGTGAAGCCATGTGGCTCGGTGGTCTTTTCTGGATGCCAGTGCAGTGGGGCTCTAGCGCTTCAGCTAAGTTGGCAGGCCTTGTTTGTTAATCTCCAGGGACTTCTGTTGCACAGTCAACAAAGAGTCTGTTCAGGAGGATGGTGAGGAGGCTGACTGTMTCTAAACACACAAGGATCACTACCAGCCTAGCACCTCTTGTGTTTTCAGACATTCCTTCTCCAGGCTCTGAACAAGCCAAAGGTGCATGGCTAAAAGCTTCATTTCACTTGACATATTCTGCACATCTGTCTACAAGATCTCTGTAAGGCTGTCCTTTCTTAGCAGTTTTCCTTGGAATATCTCCTCTGTATAATCATTTCCAATGGTATCACCTGTTTCAAGCAAAATCCTAAATATCATGCACTGCAGGATGGAGCTAAGCATCAAAGATGTCTAAGTTGTGAATCCTCAGAATTTTAAGGATTATTATTTTTTGTTGCCTGCAATGGAAATGTTTGCAGCTGTGCCAGCTGAAAAATAAGGTAAATCACAGGCCCAGTTCTTCTTTGCTCTCCCAGAAACTGATGTGAATTACTGGGAGCACTCAATTYCAAAGTGTGGTATATTCCCTTCAGTGATAAAGCAGCAAAGCTGCTTGTACCTGCAGATCCTTCCCTTTGGATTTAGGAAGGATAATGCTTTCCTATTCAGGCACCATAAATGAGATAACCCCTCACCATCAGAAAGCAATGGAAAAAACAAGGCCCAAAGGTTAGCATGCATCTTATGCTAGTTTGGCATTGCCTGGACGTTGGAAATCCACTGTCCCCTGCTCAATTCCTACAGCCCAAGGAGGAGAGGCCCACATCTTGTTCTGCATGCAGTATCAYTTGTGGCCCTTGTCCCAAGGCTGTGTGAGCAGTGAACTCCTAATGGAGCTGGAATTGCTTGGCCATTGGGAAGTGCAGCATAAGATATAGAAATGTTCTCATCCCTTAGGGGGATAAATTGGATAGACACAGGAATGAGAACAAAAGGTTTTGGAGTGGATTGAGCAAATAATACATTTTGCCACAAAGAGTATCAGCACATGCTGGGTGAAYATATTGCTCAAGAGGGTATGTTAAAGTCCATAACTGTYCATGTGTGGGCTTGTATGCTCCAGTGTTCCTCTGTAGGCATTCTTGTCACCCACTTTTTTTTCTCATTTGTGCACCGGCAAAATCGGGCTTCCCCCAGCCTAGTCCTGCACAGTGATCCTGTAYGAGGCCTTTCAGCATCATAAAAGKGCCTGTGCAACAACCTCTATCTGAACTGCATCTCACAAGGGCAGGACAGACASAAAATGACCTCAGAACTGAAACATTATCTTCTTCCTTGAAAGATCTCAATTTTTTTCTCAGTCTTCCTTGGGGCTTTTCATTCAGACATCAATAAATTCTTCCTTGACTGCTGGGCACCCAGAGAATGGTGTTGGCCCAGGAGTTTGTTGTGTGCTCCGAATGGCAGCATCTTGTCCAATTCTTGACTTCAAAGTCTAAGGGAGATTTGATTCTCCTGAACACATTGGGTAAAAAAACTGGGAAGTAGATGGGCATTTACAAAAATAAATTTCCTCACACTTTGTGTGAAGTATTAGCCAGAAAAACCAACTAATGAGTTAATGTATGTGTTTTATTCCTCCTGAGGCAAATATGAATCATCATTTGTTTATGCTGGACAGGAAATCTGCATAACTTTAATAGGGCTTTCTATTAGTTTTTGACAAATAACAAAATGCCAATATATTCACCATTCCAAACCCATTAAACCTGTCAGCTTTGCAAATGATTGATAAAATGCTCTGATTCAGACTTGCACATTTCATCCACATTTTACTGCTTCCTGTATGAGGCACAGCATTCTCACCAGTTTCTCATCAGGGATAAGTAATTGGCCAATTAAATCATAGGCCATGATATCTTGTAGAGTGGAGTTAAATCAGTGATAGTCTATCTCTGAACACTTTGAATCTTAATGTAGGATGAATTAGGCTYCCTCCTTTGCAGTTCCCTTCAAATGGAATCCTCTGGTATGAATAATGGAAAACCGGAATTTGGCAGTCAGGCAGGGCTTTACACCCCTTTTTTTGTCACAGATTTGTTTCCAGACTGGGTTCCACATCTACATTTATTACTGAGAAGACATTACCAGCTTGGTTGATAAAATAATGCCTCCTTTATTTAGGCTGAAGCCTGACATCTTGGTAGCAGGAAGTGTTTTATCAGGATAAGGACTCCAGGACTTGATTTTGGAGCTTTCACTCCAAAATTACTTTCCCCCAGTAATTTTGGCTTCTCAGTGCTAGAGGTTGAATTAATATTAGTAGTCCAGTAGTGTCTAGGGGTTTTGAGCTGTACCAGAGCTCCATTGTGCCACAGACTCTGTATAAACCCATAGTTTAGTGGGGAAAAGTCCCAGTCCTGCAGAGACTGCAGTATAATCAGGCAAGGAGATGGGTAGCAAAGAGGAAATTGTATCTCTTTTTTTTCAGATGGGTTTTCACTAGTCACACAGGATAACAGAACARTAACACTGTTTTCAGAAGTGTGGAGAAAAATATGCTTTTTGCCAAATGTCAAAAAGAGAATTTCTGTTAGAGTAGGGAATAAGCTGAGGTTTCTAGAGTCCCAGTACACTACTCTGATAAAAAGGACAATCCTCCTGCTTTGTGATTTTTGAACAAAATTCATGCATATCTCCCATAGGCTGGAAGCCAAGTAACGTTCTTCTAGTAGATGAAAAAAAAAAGCACTGTAGCAAGTGGGGAAGGTGCAAAAAGTAAACATATCATACAAATAAATTAGCTTTTCTTTTTTCCCCCTCTAAATAATTTACAGATATTTTAGTGACAGTGCTAAAAATGTAAAAATTGCTTCTRCTTGACTCAGAGCACTACTTCATAGTTGGAATATCTCCTTTTAGCACTCAGGGTTAATTAATCTGGATGCTTGGATAAGAAGGAATAAAAAAGGTGAAGTGTGTGTTTAAGCTCCTAGTAACAAAAGTTGTGACCAAGGTTTGCTGTTTACCCTCCTGGATCACTTTTCTGCATTCCTGTGCTGTCAGGGACTGCTCCCTAACTCAGGACTGAATGTTATAAGCAAAGTCCCTCCCTGGAATATGCAGCAAACTCAAATCCTTTTTTTTAAATTGAACCCAAGCCTAGGTATTTTTCCATAGTGGCAAGGACTCCAGCAGGGGAGTTCAAAAAGCATGTTAAATCCATAAATTCTCTTAAAAAACTAGAATCATAGAATCATTTACATGGAAAAGACCTTTAAGATGTTCAATCCTAACCATTTAAAAAAACAAAAAACAAACACAAACCTTTTTGGTTTTGAAGAAGCTGATAAAACATGTTTTATTTATTCTTAACCCATCCTTGGGTTATGAGTCAGAAAACACCGATG
This sequence comes from Cardinalis cardinalis, assembly GCA_014549065.1. NCBI lineage: Eukaryota > Metazoa > Chordata > Aves > Passeriformes > Cardinalidae > Cardinalis > Cardinalis cardinalis. Next base: position 882,095 of record JACDOX010000005.1, on the reverse strand, counting down.
CAGAAGCAGTAGCAGGACCACAAAAAATCCTGATTTGGACTACATTTTCCACTGAATCCATGGAACTGCACCCAGTAGTGAGGAATTTGATGTGATATCATGTCAGGGGMAGATGAGGAGGGCACTAATGTTGCCTCTGCTTCACCGGAAAAAATTCCTGATGACAAAAGCAAAACATCAGCCCTGATTTTGGGGTTTTCCCAGCCTAGCATGGAAAAATGAGTTTTTGAGCATTTCTTTTTGGTGCTCTGTGAACTTTTTATAGGTRGATCATGTGTTCATACACTGAGGAAGGAACAGACTTGGCTTTTCACACCACATCAGAAGGCSTTGATTGCTTTTTTGGAGGGAATGTGCCCAGACACCATCAGGGGATAAGCAGTAACCAGCTGGTGAGAGGTATTTAGAACAGAGCCACATTTGGTGATTAAGTTTTGACTGTTGCACTGATGGCCTTCAGCCTCGTTTCCTTAATGGGGCAGGCTTGGCAGCAGGAGGAGTGGAACACCTGTCTGCTGGCTTCCCCCRCTCCGGCCTGAGCATCCTATCATTTGGAACGCTGGACATCTGCTGCTAGACCCTGTCTTTGTGAGCACTTGCATACATTTTCAAATACTTGCATGTGAGATAAATGCCAAATTCAGCTGGGACAGGGTGTCAGGAGTCAAAAACTGAAGCTGAACACCTTTGCCTCTGGAGTGATCAGTGGGCTTATTTAAAAAGAGCTGCAGACCAGAAGTGCAGTGAGTCTCAGCTGTGATGCATAGTAGGCTTATGCAGACTCTGAAAACCAGATGTAAAAAGCACCTGCATTTAATCAGTCTGGGGAGAGTTGTCTCTGAGCTTTATCAAGACTTCTGATCAACTGCTGCTGCCTAACAACACGCAGGGAGGCACTGGGAGTTGTTGTGTCACTGGCAAGATATAATGTTGTTGTTAATTTAATGCTTTTTAGATTGTTTAATTTGGAAATTCAGATTTAATCAAATGTCAAACTCACTGTCCAAATTCCTAAATTAAACATGAATTTTTTGGAGGCTTCTCCAGAACTGCTGTTTGTTGCATCAGTCCCACAGTCACTTTTATTGGTTGCAGAAGCAACCATTTTGTAYCAAGGTAATTTGGCCCTTACTACAGGAGTCAGAATAGCTGCCTTGAGACATACTGAGCCCATTTTCTATAAGAACTTGTGATTTTTAATAACATCATCGAAGTCACTTTGGTGGAGGCTGAGCAGGAGTGGAATAAAAACCCACAAAAGGAAGGGTAATTCCCATTCTCATTAAGGCATTCCCTTTGTCTCTGTATCTTGATGTATGTCTGCTTAATGGCTGTCATCTCCCCGATCCTCCCGAGGGTATTCATGTTTGTCTGCTTTTATAAGAAATGAGTCGTGGAGTTTGGGCATCTCTGTCGCATAAAAGCACCTGCTAAGATCTGAGTGTAAACACTAGGGTTTTGTTCTGCTGGTTAAAATCATGCTCTGCAAACACTGTGCTGGCTAAAGTTGCTTGTAATATCTTTGTGAAAAGGGGAAAGACCAGACTTGGGATGTAATTATGTATATGAATATTTGTTAACAGATGAAGTTTTGGAGCAACTTTTTAACTTGATACTGGAGTTTTTGGTGCAGTGTTTAACATGTCTGCTAGCTACAATGCTGCAGCCTGGTTCCTTGTTAACAGCAGGGCTTGTGYGAGCTGAGCGTTGCTGAAAAGCCTGTCCCACTTCTGTGTGTGAATGGCTCACAGCAGAAATACAGGTCCATCTGCTTTTCATCGACTTCCTTCCACACTGGCACTTTGTAATGGCTCTGAGGATGGGCTGTGAGACAGCAGCTATTCTAGATTAGAGTACACATGCCAAGTGTCTCCCCACGTTGTCCTTCTGAAGAGTTGAAGGGTTTGGAGCAAGGGCTTCGCAGGAGCCTGTTATTGCATAAATGCATGTGCTATCAGAACAATTTTCAGAACAGTATGGTTTCTGATCTTTTGTAAATCCAGAACAAATAATACAGTTCTATTTCATATTTTTCTTAAGCTAATTGAAAGCATAATTTAGTCCTTAATGCAGAATATCAGAAATAAAATGGTCTTAAAGTTAAGTCCCTTAAAATAGTGATGTTACACTCAGTCCAGGAGGGCTTACTGAAAGATGCTCTGCTGCTTCTCATTTCTCAGGATCACAAACAATGCAAACGCCCTTGCTCCAAAAATAGGCTTGATCAATACCACTTGTATTTAGATTTTTATTGCATTTATGATTGTCTTTCAACTTTTCTTAATAAAACCAGCTACCTGTAGTTCACKAATTCTTTTCTTGGTGCTACTGGCAGAAAGGCAGTTACAAATGTGTTCTGTTAGTCCAAATGGATTTTCAATACACACCTAAATTTCAACCTGACCCATGCACTCTTTTACACTGAGAACACTGAAACTCGTGTCCCACATCTATTCATTGAGATTGTCAGTGGTACCAAAAAACTTGCATTCTGGTCAGTGTAAAAAGAGGTGAATCTTCCCTGCAATGCTCCAGAGAGATACTGGGGATGTTTTGTTGAGGCAATTGTAGCATTTGGTATTGATGGGACCCTTTACCTTGCCAGATCCATTGGAGCAGGATGTGACTGAAAACTTCTTAGCCTAGACCAGTAAATGTGTTTGTGTTTGTAAGATGTGACTTCCCTCAGTTGAGCTAGGTTGTTGAATATTTTCAGAAACCAGCAAACAGCTRCTGCTTACCTTTTCCTCACTCACTTTGTAATTTTTGACCTGTTTAATTTTGTTTCAGTTTGTTTTTACCCAAATGTGACTCAGACTTGTTGCTAGTGCCTGCAGTACATRGAGCAGGAAAGATAAAACAGGAAGGAGAAAGGAACAGGAAAGAATCTGGCAGTGTGGTCAAAGCCAGATGGTATAAGAGTATGTTTGGGAAGAGATATCTGGCTTCTGAGAATATTTTCTAGCCTTGTTATTTAATATTTTTTTAAATGACATAAGAGTCTGTGGTTAATATTGCTTTGTCACCAATGTGTAACAGCTAAAATGTGTTCTTCCTAGTCTGCAGAAAGCTGTGTCCCAGCTAAAGTGTGAAGCAACATGTCAGAAAAGCAAAGTGACATACCGAGTCCTGAGCAAGACTTTTATTTTTTTTTTGCTGAAGGGTAACTAAATCTGAAAAATGGGGAAAGTTGTTTTGATTTAATATATCTTGCTTCAATGCAAGACTGGTAAAGGGCAATATGAGTGTGCTGTGAAGTGGACGTACAGAACGGGTAATTTAATTTTGTTGCTGTTGTAATCTGCTGGGCATTTTTCCAAAACAAGAGTAGGGAGTAACTGGCATATTTCATTACAACTGCCCAGATGACTAAGAGGAGATTAAGCCTTTAATTACAAGATGGAGCATCCTGAGCCAGCATTACAGCTTGTGACTGAAGCCACAGGCAATCCTGGAAAAATCTAGAGGGTCTCAAATAGATGACCTGTATGTACCTGCTAAAGACTCAACRTCTTGCCTATTTACATATTTATTTTATTGAAATTATACAAATGTATGTATAAGAGGATTAATATTTTCCATGAATTGGAAATATTCTCATGCATCTGGTCTCCTAGCCATGTGGCACTGAAGAAAACTGACAGCTAGTTCTTCTCCTCTCTGTTTTTATATCAGCAACATAATTTTTAAAAGGTGCTACCCTGTGTGGATAGAACCTTTAGACATCATATTTAAACGCCTTGTCTCCTTTTTGACTTTTCCCTTCCTATTAGCAAGGCTGGTTGCTGTCAGCAGAAGTGAATGGTTAACATTCTTGCTGATTTTAGTTGCCATCAGATTGTCAAGTTAGGAGATGGCCTGCAATACTCATGTAAAAGTGGCAGAGAAAAGATTTTTCATATTTTTCCCCTTGTAAAATCAGTAAAAAGCTGAATGGAGAGATCTCAAGTACCAAGAAGYGCTGTCTTTTGACAACATTTCATTAAACCATCCTGTAAGAAGGAGCTGATTTCTCTTTTACCCAGAACATTTATAAGGAATAATGATCTATCATTTGAATATTTTGTTTTTTAGGGAGCTCCTTCAGCTACATTTGTCTGTAATGGGAGTTGGAAGGGCTCAGCTTATTGCAGGAAAGGAGTCTGAAAATTATGCCTTTATGCACAAGGTGATTAAATGTCRCCGTCATATTTTCTGAAAAATCTCTTTACCCAGGACTCTTCTCCTGGGAAGCTGAGAAGCCTCAGAGAAAAATGAAAACWATAATTATCTGTATTGCTTCTCCTGTGTTTTGCTGCTTTGGGATGTGGTTTGGACATTGTTTACCAACAGTGCTTGTTTCATTGGTTTCATGTGAATTGTTTYTACTTAATGACCATTCACCATCAAGCTGTGTCGGGACTCTGGAAGGAGTCACGAGTTTTCATTGTTATCTTTTAGCCTTCTGTCTGTATCCTTTCTCTATTCTTTAGTATAGTTTTGATATAGTATTCTTTATAAAATAYAACATCATAAAATAATAAATTAGCCTTCTAAGAAMATGGAGTCRGGTTCCTTCATTCCTCCTCCGTCTGGGGAATGCCAAAAATACCACAATAAAATTTGAGACCTTTTCAGTAAATTATGCTGGAATAGGAGCCAGAGCAGAGTGAAAAAAATTACAGTGCTAGTTCATATACGTAGGTTGAAGATTTGGTATGGAAAGCTGCATTGTGCCAGTGTTAGATGGTTTGCCAGAGAGGAGCATTCCCTGACATAATGCTCGGTATTGCAGGCAGTACCTGGCTGTGAAGAACAGTTATTCTCTCTCAGCTGCACCAAGGTTGCAGGATGTGGGTGATTTTGTTACTCTGATTCCTTAAGTCCTGGAGCAGCACCCAACTTTAATAAAGCTCTGGTGCTGTGGACATTTCTGTTCTCTGGCGTTGGGAGCAGGATGCATTAAAGGGGCCGTAGAAAACAGCCATCAAGTTGGACCTTYTTTAACACACAATGAGTCTGCTTTCCTCACATTGTGTCTGACTCTGGTTGGCATGAGATGGCCTCTTCCTGACAGAGGTCTCTAAGAAGAAAGCAACAGTGCAGTTTCTTTAGACATTACAGTGTGTTTGTTTGAGACAAGGCAAGAACTAAGTGATTGCAGGCATGTTGCCTATAGTTGAATGACTGAAATATGGTGACCATCAGGAAAGACCTAAAAAGGAGCGCCAAATTCAGCTTTAATAGGATTACTGTGAAAAAYGGTGTCCTGTGAGCATGCAGTTTTTGATGTTGCTACTCAGAAATCCTTTGGATGACAGAAAGTGTTATGGAGAAGCTGTAATTTTACATGGGATAAGTGCACTTTCTCTCTTGAAATATAGCATATGTGGGCAGTGGCCTAGTGAGTTGATACTCTTCAGCATCTCAGTTCAGGCAACACTGCTGTTACATCAGTGGGATTTTTCTGCAACTTAATTGTCACTTAATAAGAGGAGAGAATATTTTCAGAAGTAAAAGTATCCCTGCTAGCTTCTTTGGAAAGGAGTTTTACCTTTGAGAGCTTTGAAGTTAACATGAGAGGAGTCATAAATTAGCAAGCATTTTGATACATAAAGGTCAAGGATAACTATTAGATAGAGTGGCTGGCAGAGAAAATCCAGGCATTTAGCAGTGGATTCATGCCACAGTGAGTTGTGATCAGGCAGTTAAATAGCAGGGTTATTTGCATCATCCATGTGGCTCCACTGTGCTATTAACCATTCCTCCTGGTGTCCTCTGCAACAGTGTTTTTGAAAGTTTGTATTTAATTGCATAGATATCCTGGGGCCCAGACTTCCTGCTCTTGTGTTAGCGGCTTTAGCAAGGCTATCAAGAGCTGCAGGATAGGGCATATTGCTTTAGCATAAGAAATTCAAAGACTACATTAAAGTAGCTCTTTCCCTTATTTGTTCTTATGTATTCTGCTTTTCATCCTTTGAACATGACAGGAATTTATTTTCTTTTCCCCAGTAGTAGAGTGTATTGTGAGCACTGTGTATGTCCCCCAGCTATGGCTGAAAAATAAAGGAGAGAAACAGCTGCAGCTATTCCGTAGCCAGCGGCAGCAATCATTGCATGCTGGGTCGCCTGCTTGGCAGGCTCTACAGCTCTCTGCTCAGTAGCTAGTACAATTACCTCAGTTTGTTTATGGCTGGGGGGGGGACATAAAGAGTAAATTTGGGGAAAATTAATTTCCATTTTCATGGTATACCTGGAAGCCTCAGTCATTGCACAAACTCACCAACCTTACCACTGTTGARGCAGAAGTTGAAAACCCATCCATTCTAACCCAGCTATAAACATCTTTCTTGGGTCTGCTTGTGTTGTGATCTCACATCTGTGTTTTCAGTGATCAGYCCTATTGAAAAAGAAAGGTAGACAGTGGAGGATCTGCGTCAAGTTTGGTTTAGAGAATCCTTCCTGTTGTCTGCACTTCTTATGCTTTCATTCACAGCAGTCCTGGTGCTTGTGAGCTGGACTGGTTTAGGATAAAACTGAACCAGAAGCTGCAGCTCTGTTTGCAAATTTCTCTTATTCAATCCATGGGAGATTAAAGCAAAGCTAATCCCAAGTAAGCCACCCTGAAACATATAGGATGTGGTTGCTGGATCTTTAGCAATATTGTCATGAAAAACTACTCCAGTTGGGCTACACTGCTTGCATAATAGATGTAGCCTGGAACTACTGAGCTCTGTAGAGCAACTCATTCCATAGAGTTCAGCTCAAGCCTTCATGCATCTCTACTCCCATGTAGGAGACTCCATATTCAAAACCTCACTCAATGGAAGTGGTGATGGTGATTTTCTCATCAGTCCCTGAGTACTCACAGCAGGACAGGGTGAGATGACTTCAGACACCAGCAGATTCCCAGCTGCCCAGGGAGGAATGCCTCCTTTATCCTACAATAACTCTGGTCCTTTGAAGATGGATGATCTGTATGAACTTCCTCAGTGCTGTAATGAAATGCCACCACTGGATGTGTTGAGGAATACAAGAACAATTGTGACTGCTTCATTTTACAAGATGTTAATTAAAAGCTGCTGAATGCAGCACARGATACAAATTCTTCCTGTGTAGCAATGTTTATTATTATTACTGTCTGGATGAAACAGGACAGTTTATTGTAGTTATATAGTTGTTAAATGATCAACAGACACACTTTGTATGGAGGCTGTGGAAGTTCAGAGGATGCCCCACAGCAGCTGAATATAAGAGTGGAGTTGCAGCTTATTCCCACTGTGTGGGCTGGGTAGTAACCAGCCCAGTTCACTCTTGCCAGGACAACWGGGTGGGCCTGTTTATTTCATGCTGTACCAGAAAACAGTCTGTGGTAGCCAAACAATGCCAATGTTTTCAGTATTACATTACCATTATTGAAAATACTACTGAATTGCTAGAAAACTGCCAAATCAAATGTTCCAAATAACCGTGGTGCCATTTGTCTGACAGATAATGTTTGATTTTCTGAAGAACCATGCAGCATGCAGAATTAGGCRAGGGGAAATACACTGCATGGTTATTAATTCTTTAATACTTGAAACTACTTAGCAAAGAACATGTAGATCAAAGCCTTTGCATGAGAAGATTGAGCTTCCGAGACAGGAGATAGCGGGAGCAGTCTGGAGCAATATAACAGAATCCTGGAGGATAAAAAGAAGAACTGATTACATTTCCATTAGTTTTAAAATCTCCTTTGTGTTCAGTTTAGACATTTTCATGGCTCTTGAATTCCAGGTTAAATGTAACCTGTTAAGCACTTGATCCATTTTCTCAAATTGACAGGCGCTAGCTTTCTATTTCTAATAAATATGCTTGGAATTTCAGWAGCCATCCTTCAAGAAAAAATCTGAGATGCTTGTTGATTTCTGATTGTCTCCTTAGATTACGAAAGAAAGAGGTGGGTTGTAATAATCCATTCTTTATTGAAACCACCCCCAAAAGGCATATTTCAGACAGGTCAGATTTTCATGACCTCAGTTGCTATTACTCATAGAATGGGAAAAGGAGGGATAATCCTTTTTTTCATGTTGTGGTGTGCATTTAATGATCTGATTCATATTTAAAGCCCAAGTCTACCATAAGTATGTTCCCTTTTGATTTCATTGGAAACAGAAATAGTTTTTTATATCCGAAAATACTGTAAATCCAAAATCTGACCCTCCTGAAGTCAATGACAATTACACCAGAGATCTTGTAAGTGGCAAAATTTGACCTCAAGCTCCTCTGGATATATATGGGAGCTTTGGAGAAATTATTTGGAGCACGACTCCAGTTCAATTACATGAAAAAGAAAATAAAACATTAAGGGTCATTTTCATCTATCGCCAGCTTTTTAGCATTTAATGTACTCAGTAATCTGATAGYATCAAATCTTCTAAGATTCTATCCTAATATATAATCTAGTTTAGCGTTACTGAAAAGGATCAATTAAGCAAAATACTGATTTTCATTGAAAACCCATCATATTTCATTAGAAGGAATTGCATTTCTCCTTGTATAAGTTGTTGAAGAACCTGAATTTCATCTCAGGAATCTCTAAATCAGTTGAAGCAAATTAAAAACCCTACAAATCCTGTATTAGTAAGGAAAAGGTTGWTACACTGCATTCTTTATATTTCCCCGACATATAATTGTGTTTATTTCTGTAATTAGCACAAGTGTGAAAAATAGCACAGATTAAGACAGCAAACAGTCCAGTTTACAGAGCTGTGAATTTGAGTCACTGGGAGGGGAGTGCTGAGCACTGGCTTAGTTAAATACACAAGCCAAGGAGTAAATCATCAGAACACAAAAGTAGGCTTTAGGAGATATTAATGCTACTTATGTTAATAACCCGCCATGTGATACAAGAAAGTATATAAATGGTTCTTTTACCAGTGCTGTTTTTACCCTTTTGGTACTAACTGGCAAAGCTTCAATTAAGAAAAGGTCACCAAAAGGTCAAGTTCTTGGTGGAATTTTTTCAGCTCTTTAAATAAAAAATACTTTTGTACCTTCCTTCTTCTCTCCTTTCCACCCCTTTCCTGACCCCTTTTTAATGGATATAAGTAGCACTGGGGAGGATTTCCAGGATGCTTAGGAGTCACTTTGGCCCCACTGACCTCAGTAGACATATGCTGAATTTGACCAAACACCTGATATTCTGTTTTACTGTATCTTTTCTTCCAAAGAGATGCCTGAATCTTCACTACTTGGTTGGTTTGGTTTTGGAGGTTTTTTGTTTTACAAAAATGCATTTAACATTGCTAGATATCAACTGGCTGTTTTAAAACAGTCAGAGTAAATAAATATTGACAGAAATTATAACATGCTGTAACAAATATAACTCTATCTTCTACTGCTAATTAAAAGTTGAAAGTCAGATTTTTACATATAATTTGTGTGTGAATAGAGCAAGTCTTTGTAACTGAAGGCTGTCAGAAGAGGAGACTTCTAACTGTCTTTTAATTTATAAGGTGATTTGTTAAATGGTTCATGGCTGCCACAATTTTGGGYGCTCCTGAGTGTGGGCACCCACCATGCTGCTCTGTGTTTTAGCTGTGTTCCTCTCCCCTGGAGGCACCATCACACTGGAGACTGTTGTGTCCGGGATGAAGAACTGCAGGGTATGTAAAATACACAACAGCACACAGCAGCCTGGCTCTTGGTGTGCGTCACAGCCCACTGAACACACCTGAGGCATGGTGTGAAGCACCTTGGAAAGGCTCAATCATTTTTACAAACCCAAGTTTACTTATGTGCTCAGTACATTGGTACTGAAGTATTGAACTCTTTTATGAAGAGGCAAATGTGTAAAATTCAAAATGAAGGGGTTTATGTGCAGTAGGCAGGATTGCACCTTGAGGCATCTTGTGAGTCAGAGCAGAAAGAAAATCTTCTGGCTGGTAGTGGCAGGTGTATTGAACTTTTCATGGATGTGATTTATGCTTCTCTCTGCTTTCCAGCCATTTTTGTTGGGCTGAGGGTGAGAGAAAACAATTTATCCCATGCCTTTAAAAAAGAAATCAAAGTAAGTTAAAACCTGCTAAATTTTCTTCCCTCCTTCCTTCTTTTTTGACCTTGAATTCAGTATAATGGTAGCATGTTAGCAGCAGCACAGACAGCATTGAAAACAGAGAGMAAATCCTCAGGCCACTAGCTAGAACAGATGAAGTACTACTTAACAGGGCCTGGWGATGTTCTCTTGAATTTTGGACATGTTTTGTTTGGTTTTGTCCATACTTTGTTAGTGTAGCATTGTGGTTTGCATRCATTTACTTCATGGCAGAGCATTTGCCACTGATGTCATTTTGTCCGTGCATGTGAAGTTGTGCAGTCAGTACTCCCATTGGCACTGAGCTTGGACCTCTTAGATATGAATTACAGCAAGCCTTGATGTTCAAAATGCAATATATTTTGTCAGAAAATACTTTTGCATTGAAAGGAAGATGTTGTTTTACTAAAATAAACAGCCAATTCACCTAATCYCTGTTTATCAAGTCCAATGTTAGACTAAGAATGTCCCTCTCCAGGGTATGTAATTCCCTCCTGATGTAGACACTCATGGGAGAGGTTGGAGCTATGGATTMAAGTGCCTGGTTAAATCAGACAAAGCAACAATTTGAGCTTGTACTTTTCTAGATCCTAGGTGAGGTTTTGTTTAGGTTTTTTGGTTTTGTTTGTTTGTTTTTTGGTTTTGTTTTGTTTAGGGTTTTATTGGTTTGGATTTTTTTCATTTTTGCCCACTACAATTTTAAGTGTAAATTCCTTACCCCAGCCTAGAACAGAAAAATATTTAAAGTGTTTGCAATTTTCTTAACAGAAAAAAACAATCCTGCCCTTTATGATAGATTGCAAGGAATCTATCATAAAGGGCAGGATTAAGTGATGTGTCATTCAGGAAGAAAACATTGGATTCTGTAATATGTGYTGGTCTGCAACCCCATCTCAGTGGCAAGCCCTGAAAAGCAAGAGACAAAGTCTCCAAACACTCCCTATTGCCACAAGGGAGCTTTGGCTTTAGCACAGAGGTTTCGGGAGCTGCTATATCCACATTTTTGTAAAGATGAAGGAATGTGAGAACAGAAGCTGCTCTCTGCATTGTCTCCACTTTTGGGGAGTGGAGTTTGCAGTTTGGGACAGAGGGTGGTTCTTTTGCTGTCTGGAGGACAAGGACATAGGTTCCTCCTGGCCACTGTGGAGCTCTTGGGTGGGTGGGGAAGGCGCTTGGGGCTTCAGCAGAATTCTTATTGGCTTATGTTAGAGACAGAAGAAAGCCTTTGTTTTGTCCTCCTCCACCTTTCTCTCCATCCCCCACATAAGAGCTGTGAAAATCTCCCCTTAAAAATACTCTTCAGGTACATGTCTGCATGTTTAGGCACACACACACTCACGTGTGAGGGCATGTGGGTATTCCTTGGATCGTCCTGGGGACGTGCAGGTGGTCGGCAGGTGGAGAGCCCGAGCACACAGCAAATGACCCGATTAGTTTTCCCCTGTTAGTCCAAACAATGCCAGCCCTGGGAGTTATTTCTGGAATGTGTTAGAGCAGAGCCATGTTCAGCAGACTGGCTTTGTTGCTAAGGAATAGCAGCACAGGGAAAAAACAAGCTGATTTCTAAGCTTTTAGAAACAATGTCTGGAGAGATTTCCCTCTGGACTTAAAGTACATTAATCTTTCTATCTCTTGTCAGAATTACAGTGTATTCGTTTTCAGGTATCACAGCTTGGCTGGGGCCTTGTTTGTAAACACAGACAAATGTGTCTTCTCTGAGTATTAGGGGTCTTTTTATTTCAGGAAAGCAATTTGGCCTCTTCAAATAAATTCTTTACATCTTGTGATTTCAGCACTTGGGAATAGCTCTGGCTTGACAACCTCAGGTACCCGGGGCTTTTGKTTTGCTAAACAAAGCTTTTCCTTAGAAAAGGGAGAAAGATGTTATTTTTTCTGATGTGTGATGGGCAGATCAGCACCTGGTCCACAGAGGAGGAAACCTAAGCAGCATGGCAGCAGTGTAGAGTTCTTCACATCTGTGTCTGTCCATATGGGCAGAGAAATTCTGTGGCACTCTTAATAACTCAGTAGAATTGATCCCAGTGGTGATTGCAAAGGAGAACATGAGTTTGTCTGCTGTTGCTAGTGAATGGTAATATCTGTTTAGTTGCACAAACGAGTGCACTTTGGTGCTAAAGCCCATTTTCTGTAGCTGCTGTAGGTGRTCTGTGGTCATTCTACATGAACTCTTAACTGTAGCTTCCTTAACTGCTGTTCAGTAAATTGAATTGGAGATTGCATTTTTCTTGAAAGAGCAGCAAGAAATAAACATGCAAGTAAATAAGAAAATTGTGAGGGAGACTGTGTATGTATCCCATCAATTGTAAACATCACCTCTACACTGATATCTGACTTAAAGCATCTGCAAGAGCCAGGTAAAGTTTACTCCTGTAATAGAAGGGGGACAGGTACTTTTTCTATGTGTGCTCATGGCTAATGGTCAGGAAACTGGGATAAGTATGATATTAATACAGAAAAAGACTCATAAATATGAATTGTTACTCAGCATAGCTCCTTGTTTACTCTTCAGACATGTGCTACAAAATTAAGTCAGTTTCACCTAAAGAATGAAATAATAGGAAGCTTGGTCAAGGAAATGTTTCCTGCTTCAAGAGATAAATTTTCTGTAGCTAAAACATCTTTTTGTACCACCAAAATTATAAAGCTGAATGCAGATTGTGTAATTTTTATTTTCTTGAATATTACTCTCAAGTAAATCCATAAAGATGATTAAAAACTGGCTTCCTCTCGGCCCTTTCATTTGTAAGGAAACAAATGTGCCAGTCTCAGCAAACAGATGTCCACATCATAACAATCATCATCACAGTTGGCTTGARACCTTGCCTGTCTCATAAAGGCATCTAAGGACTGAAGAGATGAGGAGTTTTACACCTCTTGGTCTCTCTAGGTCAGGCCTGAGAGAATAGCAAAGGAGAGTAAAGAAACCTGCTTTGTTACTTGGATGTTATATTGCAGGGGTTTGGAAATCCCTTGGTTCCTGTTGCTGTYCTCTTGGGATATCTTGTTATCAAAAGAGAGTTATAACCAAAAATATGTAGACAATGTTGTTGTGTGGTTGTTACTTTATTCACACCATGCTGAGCCTGGGAGGGGGATGCATTAAGGATTTAATGCAAAAGGAATGGGAGAAGGAATTGAGTTTTATCCCGAATCCTGGCACAAGCACTTGGATCACTGTGAAGGGAACTTATCAGAACAGGGAGTTGATCTGAGTGCTGTGGGGCGATTTTGGGGAGCTGTGTGCAAATTCTTTTACTGGTTCCTGTAAGAGTGTAAGTCAGACTCATTGGATATGCCTGGGATCTGGCTGTATGTTTTTCAGATTCAAAGATTGCATGAAAATGCAATTTCCTGAATCCTGGCTTTTTGTCCTTTCTCTGCATAACGACAACTCTTAAGACCCAAGAGTAAATTTGCAGACAAAATAAGGTATTTAGACATTACTTTACTGAGGAACAACTTCAGATTTGCTGTGGGTGCTATAGCTTATCAGCCACCAGCACATGCAAGACGTAAGAGAAGGATGCTCTGGGGGTGTCTTTGTTCCTGAATGGCTTTGTGGATTTACTAAAGCCTGAGATGCCTGCCAGTCAGTGTTGGTAAGTAGTGTCTCACTGCAGGATGAGTGGGGAGAGTGCTGAAACACTGGAGTCCCACTTCACAGATTGTGATGCTGTTCGGTGCCTATGCAAAGAACAAAGAGGCTGTATCTCAAAGTGCTTGTACTGATCTCAAATTGGGGTTTATGGGGAAAGGAGTGGCTGATTTTAGACTGCTACATTGTAGGGGAAGGTCCTGTAAGCCCAAACTACCACAAGCTGCYGTCTCTAGTTTTTATCAGGTGTTCATGGCACCACAAGTGAASTCTGCTGTGGCACTGCGATGGGATGGATCTTTCCTTACAGTCCTAAAAGTACTGCAAGTCTGACCTGTATGGGGAATCTGGTGCACAGCATGTTTGTCTTCTGATKCTTGTGTTGTGACCTCTCGTGTGTAGGAGGGTGTGGGGGTAGGGAGAGGTGTCTGAAAAATATCTGTCTTTCAAAAGGACTGCATCTTGCCTGCCTATACAGGAATGATAATGCTGAATTTCTGACATCGTCAATTTCCATGGCAACGAAAAATAATCTCATAAATGTRGGATTATTGCTTTAGGATCAAAGGGGGGAGAACCTGGGCTGTGAAAGAGAAAGTACACCCCTTACTTTATTTAAATATCTTAGCAGAAGAAGGAGTAAGAAAACAACTCTTGAGATTTGAGCATACTTTGCCTTTACTTYTTGATCACCTAAAAACCCAAGCCTTAAATATTAAACAAATAAAAGCAAGAATGTTCATCTCTCTTACTCTATTATCTTGTCAGCATTGTTCATTGCTTCTCAGTGCTCAGCAGATGATAAAATAATTGCAGTGGAGCTATAAAGTATATCTAAAAGAAATCCTTTCCTTCTTTCAGCAGTGCCCTCACAGCAACTGGCTGGAAGGTTAGACCCCAAAAAAGAGCATGATAGTCTCCACATTGTGGTAGGTGACTCATCCCAAACAGCTCTTAATGGGGACTCCAGTGGAAATATTTCTTCTGAGCAGGCTGGCTGGAGGGCAGCAAAAACTTTCATGGGCTTGCTGAAGAATTCTAGATGGAGTCCACTGCAGTTTTCACCATGAGAAGATTGCTGCAAGCATCTCAGTGTCCTCTGCTTCTTTTCATCACATGTCATTTTGAAGCTGTTTGTCTTTTACATACCTACTTACATATTGAGAAGTTACAGAGGAAATTTAGGTTTATAGAAAGGGGCTCATCAGCTGCCATTTTTCCTCAAAGAAAAGCTGCAATTTAACATTAACCTAGCAATTAAGCAAAAATTTACGCTAACATGCTGCTTTCTTGCATAAAAATCCCTCTCAGCAGCTCTGAAAATTATCTACGAGAAAGGTAATAGAATAATTCCCAGCATCTTTGATTTGGAAAAGCCATTTTCTGGCATGATTGATATTTCCTTTGTGTTAGCATGGGAGGCCATAGAAAGAGGAGTAATCTCTGTAATGGGTGTACTCCATGCTGGTGCCTGGGGTCCATGATACATTTGTCAGGCTTTAATTAAAGCTCTGGAGTTGAATTTCCACAGTAATTAACTTTTATTTTCAGTTATACTGTGTCTCTCATTTTTGACACTGACACTTTCCTGTTAGAGATAGGGGCAGCAACTGGCACGAAAGAGGAAGAATGTGGAAATGAGGAATAATTTAAGAAATGGCATTGTATTTGCCATGACTTCTGACAGTAGACAAAATCACATTTTCCTTCAAATCTGTTTTGTTGTTAGCTACCTAATATGTTTTTTCTTCTCCATAAACACATATCCTCTTACCTTGGTTACTCTTCCTTATGCAAGGTCCAGTAGTAAAAAAGCAACTTTTGTTCAGTGGTATCACACATTGCTGTTACAACAGGTCTTTCCTGTTATGTCTTGCAGAAATATCTTGTTACCTTTTGGCAAATCTTGACTTTTAAGTATGAATGTGTGCTAGGGAGGCTATTCAACCATTATTTCTGGTATTTCTGCAACTTTCAGTTCTGAGTTGGATTTTTAAGAGTAAACACTACAAGAGTCTACATTCTATTGTCGAGTCCACATTCTATTGTCAATGGTGGGTTTGGTTTGCAGGAATCTCTGACTCATTGAACATACACACTGCTTTTGTTAATAGAAGTTAGGCACTTGTATCTTTCTCTTCCACTTTTAAATCATGTAGTTTTCACATGTTTCACATACTGTGAAGTGCTGTTTAGTAGGAGGATAAATAGTGAAATTACAGAGTCGTCATTTGGCTTGGCCTTAACAAAACAGACCTGGAATCCAGTCCCCTTCTGTCTGAACTGCTGTATCAATTACCCTTTGACAGACACACTGAGCTTCATTTTAAAAATTAAGGGTTCTTGKTTTTTTTTACACTACTATGGTCTAAAATCTCCGCTATTTATTGACTGTCTTCTGATTTCCACTTTGAATGTGTTCCCAGCTGGCTGTCGCCATGTCCTCACGTGTGCCAGTCTGCATGTTCCTGTGCTCCTAGGTGGGATAGTGAAAGCCTCCTTGCAGGATGCTGAAATTGCATTAAGAACTCTTAGAGAATATTAATTTCCCAGGTGTCTGAATGTTGTCTTGTCTCACCCTCAAGAATAATTTTCCAGAGAGGAGGTGGGTGCTTTCTAGCTTTACTTTTCTCAGGCCTGTTGGTGTAAACTAACTTTGGAATTTGCTTTCTGTAATTTGCAGCAACTTCTTCTTTCCCAAATACTTCAAAGGTATCCCTTGTTTCTAAACTGCAAGTCTGGTCTTGCTGCTATAGCTTTGAAATAGGTGATGGAATGGGTTCTCCGAATGCAATACTACCAGTATAGTAACAGCTAAGAATAGTATTGCTTCTGAAATAAAGCACTAGAGATAATTAAGCAGAGCAGTGCAGTAAATCAGTGTGGCACTTTAGGGCAAGGCAAAGGCCATGAAAAAGAAAGGTAATAAATTGCATGGTGAGAGATGCTAATTGATCATTGTTTGCAATTTCAAGCTGTGTCTCCAGATTTCATTTTAATATTTCTTGTGGACTGAAAAGCAAGTGCATAGCTGAACTRATTGTGATCAGATAGAAGAATGGAAGCTGCAGAGATGCATGGGCTGTTCAGGCACCAAACTCCTGTAAGGAATTCTGACTGGCAATATGTTCCCAAATGTTTTGCCTATCTGTTTTATAATGTGCTGGCTCTACTCACCCCACTTGTCTTACAAAACTGCTCCATAACAGAATGTATCTGGGTGCTGTGAAATCCTGTATGATATTTGCTCTATACTTTGTTTTTTTTTAATTTGTCTTGATTCTTCCTTGTTTCTACCATCTCTATACTTCATGTGTACTTAAATTGTTTATCCACTGTCTATTAAAACTGTTCTTTGTAGATAATTTTACCAGCTCTTTGATCAGCTTTATCCCTGAATGTACTTCAGAGCCAGCATCTGTTTGGCAGTGCTGTGTCAAGGACTGAGTGGCATTATTTTACATGCAGTTGTTCTAGAGATGTCATGGGGAGGAATCTCATCCATGTGTTCCACTGCAGTACCCACTTGGAAGAGAAACTTGGGGTTTGTATGATTTCTGACCCTGCTCAAGTTCCCAGATCTGATTTTGCACTTCTGATCAAGTTCCCAGATCTGATTTTGCACATCTGATTTTACACATTTTGTGGTTAGTGACCCGTCCTATTTTAATACAGGACCTTGTCCCAACTTTGTTAAGATTAAAAAGGGGCTTATGTAAATGGCTTACAGGAGATTCCCAAAGATGAGCCTTGCCTCAAATCTGCCATTAAACAGAATAATATTTCTTCCAAACACCTCGAGGAAATATCTGGAGTCTTGCAAAGCAAGAATTAATATGCAGGGGTCCTGCATGGGTAGARAGGAATAGCCACTGATGAGGTCACGATTGTATAAACCATATTTGCACCATTGCTGGGAAACTTGTGTGTGATATATTGTGTTTTATATCATTAATAATGATCTTTTTTATTATGAGTACATTTCAAAATTTTTCTTCTTCATCTGCAGAGCATTTTATGCCATAAATGTATAATGCAGTTCTTCCAGGATCTATCTGGTTTGCACATAGAGCTATTACTTCATGTTTTACAGAGAAAACTCTTATCAGGAGTAGGGTTTCCTGCCTATTCATTGTCCTTTGATGGAGTTTTTCAGACCACTCTGAGTTCACTTTGATCTTGACTTCCCCAATGAATGGGAAGCCCTGCAGCTACCTTAGCTGTGCTTGATCCAATAAACTCTCTCAGGAGGCTGGATTTATTCCCTAGAGCATCGTGCCACACTGTGTGGCTCTTGCCTTCAGCCAGCTCACATTGTAGTAGAATATGCCTGTGCTTATCTGCAAAAGGCTGTGTAGCTGTAACACTGATGGGTAGGGTGAATGTGTCTTGCCAGCTCTTGGCTCCTTAGGGAGGTACTTTTTATATGTAGATGGTATCTAGGAGGAACAGTTGCTGCCATTCCCAAACCTTTACGATGTTTGAAACCCTGCCCTTCATGTGGAGAAACAGACTGAATGTGCATTCAGGATGCTTTTATGGCATATATTAAAGGTGAAAGCACACTGTGACATTGACTGGAATCATTCCATCACACAGGGAGGCTTTCAAGGCACCTGCTAATCATTTGCAGCATCTGTGGTCTTTCTTGACTCTTGCTGTAGCCAAAATATTCTCAACAAAAGAATTAGCTCAGTGGTTTTGCATCCCTGTGCTTAATATCTCTGATAAAATGAGCATACATTAGGAACAAGATTTGATATTGATCACAAATCTCAGGCTGTTAATGTTGATACATAGATGTCTCAGTCAAGAAATAGAGAGAGGAAATAACTATCTGAACTTTAAATGTATGTGTCATTTTATTCTTTTCACCTAAAGTGTAAATTAACAGGCTGCAGTCAATCTGAGCATCTTAGTCCTGCTATAGCTGTTTTGTCTCAAAAATATAGTTCAGTGTTCATGGCCAGAGAGAGAGACAAAGAAATTCATCATTCCGTTAAGTGGAGATTCCAGAGCATTCTCATTACAGAAAGGGGACTTAGGTTTTGTATCTGATTTATACAAAATGGAAAAAAAGGTCTAGGAGGGCAGGGAAGGAAGCGTTATGTTAGAGTACTCAGCAGAATGATGGTTTAAGTACTTATCAAGGCTGTGGATAACTAGCTTAACCACCAAACTGGAAGGAGCCTTATTTTTCTCAGAAAAGAGTTGAAAGGCCATTTTTCCATCCAAGAAGAGTGATCAAATATCTGAAACCTCAATAAAAGAAAAAAAATGGGGTGTAAAAAATATCTAACTCATCTCACTGAACAACACTTTCAGTTGTACRCACCATCAGAAAGTGTCAACATCATATGTCACTCCTCAGCTTAATATTTCCACAGTTGACAAATCAGAGGTTGGGGCAACACTGCATCAACTCTGCTATCACTGCAGTATTCTAGGTCTGTGAGCTGAGGCAGTCAAAAAACAAGCCAAAACTTTAACTCTTGTGTAAGCAATAACTCTCCGAAATGCACAAGTAGGTGAAAGTGCAGTAAGAAATCACATTACTCCTTGAATTTGCAGCTTGTGTCTAGTGCAGTTCCAAAGTGTAAATACAAGGAACTTGCACGTATGTTTAATTCACATATATGAATTGTTCTCCTACTCTCATCTGTAGTGCTGTTTGCATGGCCAGCCTGCTTTCAGAGCAGATGTCAGTAAAAGCATCACAAACCCTAGATAAGATAAATCTGAATATATGTCTCATCTGCATTCATAGCACAATGGGAAAGACTTGACAGAGTGATGAAGATTTAAGACATGGAAGCTTGCACAATTCAGGTGCTGCGTGCTAAGTTACTTAGGCATTCTAACATAAAGATATGTCCTGTTTTTTTCCTGAATTTGTGATAAGAAGGATTATTCAAAGCTGCAATTGATTCATGGATAATGCAGACATAGTATATTTTCACTGGAATGCAGAGAGAACTGGTTCATACAGATAAGTTATTAGAGAGGAATGGCATAAGATTTTCTTTCCAAGTGAATAATCAAGCATCTACATTGCCCTCAAAATGTCTAATATTAACTTTTCCCAACAAAAGAACATCAGATTAGTGGACCACTGCTTTTGTGACTGTGCCTGGCTTATAGATCCAGGATCACTATGACAAATCCCACTGTTCTTTGGTGTGAGATGYGCTGTTTTCTCAAGAAAATATTAAATGGTTTATATAAAGTCAATCTCACTCCCAGCCCTAACAAAATACTCCAGAACTGCTCTTTGTTTGCATTGTTCCATGTGCATTTAGCCTTCTGCTGAATAGCAAGTGAAAGTTTTGTTCTGCTGTGTTCCAGCATGCTCAGTTGTACTCCTACCTGGTGGGAACAGATGTATCTACTTCTCCTTCTTCAGAAATGCCTTGCAGGGCTTTGAGACTTGAAATGGCCTATTATCTACCAAATAACAGATGTCTTCACAGATTAGCCTCTTGGAGTAAAAACACAGGCACACCGCACAAAAGATCATGATTAGCTAGTTGAATAACAATAGACAAACTCCAATGCAGATGTACAGGAAACAAGGAAAGGATCAGGCAGTTATATTTCTATTTTTCTGAGTTCATTATATACATTCTTTTTTACAATGACATCTTAATGTTAAAGCTGCTATTATACAGCTTTCTGTTTCAAAGGTTCTAACTTATGATTTTTTCAAAATAAAATAATGTATTAGTATTTCTCCCAATTACATGCTAATAAAAGACTTAATTCAGTTTGCATAGAATTAATGCATTTGTTGCAAAAGTATTCCATATGTTATTTTACTTAATTTCTTTAAATRTATTTCAGTTAAAGATTTGTACTCATATCTTTCAATATGAAGGAGATTAAAGAATGCTTCAGGTAAATCCTGCAAATCATAATACGCCTCTCTGTATACGGTCCAGCAGAATCCAGAAAGTTTGTTCACATAATTCGGAATGAAGCATATGAAGAATCAGACACATTTATCTACAGGACTTCCCATTCTTGATGGTTTGATTGTCTCCTTGCAAAGACTTGAGGGGCTGCTGATTTGGTGGGTCAGAGTCTCCCTGAATGCAGAAAAATATAGACAAAGACTCTGTTGACCTTGAGTCTGGCAAAGGTTACATGATGCCTATTTTAGTCTGTAATTTTTTTCATTTCAGTGAGAATAATTTAGTCTCTTAGAGAAAAAGAAATTAATAAAACAGACAGGTGGGCAATCATGTTTGATCTCATTACAATATCTTGTATTATTATGTGGAATTTCCATACCACAGATCAGGAAGTTGAAATCTRTCGGGGAGAGGGGACCATGCAGGACAAAAACTAAGAGGGATTTCTGTAGTGGAAGTCAAAGTTAGAGCTTTCCTCATATTAGTGGAAAACTGCCACATTAGACTGGTCTGAAAAATCCTTATGTATGTTTCTTCAAATTTTGCAGTTCAACTGTCCTAGGATTTGGTCAGTAGGGAGCATGCTTCAGATGAGGGAGATACAAAGGTTGTGGCTATGGCCTAAGTGATTGCCTTGGGTATTGAAATGATGAAAAAAGGACAGGGCTGGAGTATGGTCCCCGTGGAAGGGGAAAGACACAAAGAGATTATTAATATGTGGAGATAACGTGGTGAGACAGAGAGAGAAGGCACAGAGGGGTGCTGAGGAGGAGAGGATGGGGCATTTAAGAAAGGATGAAACCAATACACAGAGAAAGAGAGAGGTGGGCAGGATTCTGGCAGTAGGGACCAGACTAGCAGTAAGGCAAGGTCAGGTGTAGGTCAGCTCAAGGGTTAAAGTCTGGGCTCAGAACAGAAAAGGCTCCAGTTCTCTGAAGGATTGTTTTTTTGTTTTTTTTAATTTACCATTTTCTTTTTGTGTTTTTAAACTGTGTAAGTTACACCTAAAAGCCCTTTTAAGGGTACAAAGCAAAGCTCTATGGAATATGGAGAGATTTCAGTCAACACTGCTCAGATGAATCAATATTTTATTCTATCATAGTAGYTCATTATGTCACCTCTTCTTCCTGTAACTGTACATCATTCAAAGCCAGCTTTGAAGCCAGAGTTATTAATTTCCTGGGGAGCACTTCTGTGGCTCTCATTATTGCAGCATCTGAGCACTTTAAAAACATTAATGAATTTATCTGCACAATGTGCCTATAAGGTGAAATGACATTATGCACTGGGGAAAATTATGCACGGAATCATAATGTCAACAAAGGACATTTAATTTAGATGCTCAACTTGARATGTTCATGCCCTGACTTTCAAAAAACAGCATTGGATCGTCCTCTCTTTGTTTTGGAGTTGGCTTCTGCTGAGTCCATCACAGTTGGAATTGCTCCACACTTCCACAGTTCAGAGCGCAGGTGTTCCATGCTCTGCTCTAAGAAAACAAAGAAGATGCAATTAATGACYGCCTGTGTGAAGTTTGGGTTTTGTGACTCCTTTGGCATTAGGCACTGAGGCAGAGACAGAATCCAGTTCCCCAGGCCAGCTTTCCACTGCTCTAGGCACAACCATGGTGGTTTTCCAAGCCCTTACCTCAGTCTTGTTGGACTGTCCAGTGCCATCAGTGGTGAGGCAGAGATGCAGCAAACAGCAAGTTCCTTCTTGTTGTGACCTTGACTTGCGGAATGTGTGCAGCYAGCCCTTGCTCTTACCCTGAGAGAGGCTGGATATTAGATTAAAAACCACGGTATGTGAGTTTGTTTGCATTGTAGCAGTGTGTACAGACCGGAGCCAGTGCAGATTTCTTACCCTGCTGGGTTAGATGCACCAAAAGAGCTCTCATTCCTTCATATTGAATCATATCTTCTGTAACTCTGTTGTGACAATCTTAGCACACAGGGGCAGGGGCTCCTGAAGCAGAGAGAGGCTGCAATTTTATTTGAAAAGGATCCTTCATTGTGTCCCTGGGTGGCCTCAGACTGTGGGAGCTGATTTGGGGAATAAGGTGGAAACCGTGTCACACAATACACCTATGGCTGGACATCTCCTGTTTTTGTCCTTGCAAGGCTCAACTCATGGCTCAGAAGTGCGTTGCACCCAAAAGACACAACACGTTTTCCCCGACTTTATACAGCCTGTAGAAGCAAAGCCATGGCACAATCAAGCMGGCACAATCAAGCACATGGCAGAGGCAGTCTCTGTTTCACTGAAGAATTTTTCTTTAGTAGGAAAAATAGAAGGATAGAAAGGTACAGAGAATGTTTTTCAGATGCACAAATAGAAGATAGTCTGTATTAGCTTTCACAATGAGAAGGGTATCTCACTGAAGTCTGCACCTGCAAAAATCCTGCTGTAACAATCCAGTCTCCCCCACATCCTCTCCTGTTCTGTTCAAGACCACTCCTCCCCATTTTCCTTCATCAGTTCATTTTCATATTGAATCCCATTGTGGTGGGACAGAGTCACTGGAATTACTCTGGATTTGCAGTCAGCAGCTCAGAACATGGCTTAGCCCATCTCAATTGCAGTGTAGCAGAAAGTATCTGACACACCTGAAATGGTCCTCACATTTTAGCTCCAGTCAGCTATTCAGGCACATGTTTATTTATTAAATCCACCTATCAGTCCTTCACCTAAGCAGTCCCATTCTTTCCCTGTCTAGGCTCTTCCTTACACCTGTCAGGAAAAAAAAGAACGACCTTCTTCAAATGGTGGCATTTGCTTGCACTGCTTTATGAATCTTGAGCCAGGTGATGAATCTGTACTGAATCTCCTGTCAGGGTCAGTAGGCTTCACCTGAGGGAGAACTTCATCTGAGGAAGACCTTCACAGTCCCAGGCAGTAAATAGAGTTTTCACTAACCTATTAGAATAAGCTGTGCATCTAAGCATAATCTTAGTTGACAGGATAATGTGTTTTTAGATGCTGGTGTTTTGAGATTTCCCATTTTTTTTTTCATATGCTTTTCCTTCTGGCTTACTTGCACCTCTGTACATGCCAGTGAACCTTTTGAAGGAGGGAAGATGAGCTGTTTAGCCAGTAGCAGTCTTGCTGGCTGCACAAACTGAAAAGGAAGAAAATAAGACACWCGATGATCTGCATGCTAAATCCTCTCTAAAGCTTCAGACCTGTCATGTAGAGCTAAATCTCTGTCAGTGCCAGGTTAGCATCTTGCCCAATCATCTTACCCTACCTCTCCTTCTTTTGCCTTCAGTTCCCCTCTCCAAAGCCTCAAGTTGTAGACATCACGTTGACACAGACTAGGGCATTATTATTATTCAGAGTTGCATAAAAAGTGAATTTACATTGAGTAAAACCAATAAGCCGTGCTGCTCTGACATTTAATTTTCTTGGAAATTCTTCCTATTGAATCAGACAGCATTACATGCATTTTCAAATGAAATTCAGTGTTTGCGCTACAGTAACCTTGTAGGCAGAAGAATGAATAATTTGGAAATTACCAAGAGCCTATTTCCTGCCACCTTCCTTCAAACCTAAATTTTTATGTGGCTATATTTCTGTGTGATGCTATGTGATTTTTTTTTTTTAGTTTATTTCCACCCACTGTCTCAAAATGGTGTGCAAAATAGTCTTCTATAAAAAAGGATTGCTATTAATGTCTGGATCACTGGTTGGTAGTCTCCTATTTTTTCTGTGGCCATTTCTTCCTTTGACATCAAACCCTGGGAAAACTGAGGAGAAATAAATGGTGTTCCTTGAACTAGACACGGTTATGATAAACTCTGAGATGAAATGTCAAGCCTAAGCAGGTGTACTGTTCTACTTTCCAGTGTGTGTTGATCAGCCCGCCAAAGCAGTGCAGTTATATTTCAGAGCTCACTTTATCTCCCTTCTCTCCTTACCATATTGAATGTCTGATTATAAAGGAGGTAGTAAATGGCTCTGTTAAAAGGAGGTTTAACCAGAGACGTAGGTCAAGACATTGTCTTACTTTCTGTGTCAAATGATTATGCATTTATGCATCCATCCATCCAGATCTGCCAAAGATGTTCCTATTCTTAGAGCTGAAGTTGTTATAATTTCATAGAAGAAGCTAGTTCAGACAGACTTTGTCTTTGAAGTGATAGACTTAATTTCAAGATGAATGTGTGCTCTGAAATAGCTGAGCTAAGGAAACCAGCAAACACTTCAGTTGGGGTTGCCCCTGAACTATCACCCTGTCATGGGAGCAAGAGGATCTGGCCTAGTACACAAGAAGGTCTTAGAAATGCCCAAACTTTCACATCTGTTTACCAGACTGATATTTTTACTTAAAATATTAATATAAACTATGTTGGGTTTTCTTGGGATTTATGGTCTATTAGAAAAGCTAGCAATAAAGGTTAGTATTAAATACATTAATGCACCATTGAGACTGAATGGTTAAGAATTCAAAAGGTGGTTATGCTTTCCTACCATGCTTTTTTCAATTATAATAAAATGTTTCTTTCAATCTTAGGTACTTGTGTATGTCTATTATAACCTGTCATTGTGAAATTAGATCCTTATGCTGTACTCACACATTATGATTAGAGCTGGTTCAAAACATTCAATCCAAAACTGACGTGGAAATAATCTTGAACGTGTATTTTGATAGGAAACTTAATATGATTTTCTTTTGACTGAAAAGAAAAAGGAGATACGTTGTACAGTTTTATTATTTTTTTTCTTTCTTCTTTTTTCTTTTTTTTGTTACCTTTTGTCACTGAGAGGTATGCTAGTATAAACAGAGAAGGAAAGACAAACAGAAAACATAGCTATCATCTATACATATATCCACAAACAAATATAAATATATGTATATGCAATTCAAAATTACAATATTGAATGCATTGCATGTATTTAATTTTTTTGGTAACTGAAATGGTTATGTTTTCCTTAACTGTGGGATCTTGTTTGGTACAATAGGATGGGCCAMAACCAAAATATACAGGCAGGGCACTCTGACCTGACTCAAAGTTCTTGTGTTTCACCCATCTTCGGTTCTCAGAAGGGCTGGGTCTGTGGGCTGGGCTCAGCATCTGATGAAGCCAGTAAAGCACTGCCTTGCCATCCTTCACTGGTGATTATTTCCTCTGTCCTTTGTAGGTGTAAACCAGCCGAGGGAGCTGAGAATCAAGGCAGAGTGGATGGGTCTTGGACTCAGGTCTGCTGTGCTTATCTTCCAGCAGGTCAGCTGAAGTTCCCCCAGAGATGCTCCAAAACTTAATTAGCCTATCTTGATCTTTTTCTTCTTTCGTATCCCTCAATCTCATTAATCTTTACAGTCTCTTGAGGAAAGTTAGTACAAGGGACCTTTTTTACAGATGAAGTTTTCAAAGCCAAAACCCAGTATGTGAGATTTTTGTCAAAACAATTAGAGCCACTTTCATCTCCTAGCTTGCATCTTTAGTTCACTGTAAATCAGATAATGCTGATGCACAATATTGGGCCTCCTTTGTGGTGGTGTCTTAAGGATTATTTGTTTAGCTGGGTAATTGTGAYGTTCACTAAAGGGAAGATGGTCTTGCAGTTAAAATGTTATATTGAGATGTTTCCATCTCTGCTATAGATTTCCTTTGAAGCTATCTGGGGCCTGTGTAACAGTGTTTTCAGGACTCCAATACAGGTATGTTTGACAGCACAGGACTTGCTTGCATTTTGGAGCATYTTTATTAAACTGATATTTTGGCCTGAATTTCAGATACATGCATACTCCTCTTTGTGTACAGCTGATGCTTTCCATTCTTGAAAATTTGACCCAGTCAATCAACCTTAGGAATACAGTACCATATTATAAAAGGGGGTAAATAGTACCTTCTCTTTTGTTTGGTTTTTTTATCTACTTGAAATTCTTGCATTTAATCAAGCTGAAAAATGTGAAAAGCCTGATGTCAGCTGCTTCACAAAGGTAAACCCTTTTTCAACTCTCCTGTGTTTATTACAATGCAGGCAGAGCTATTTGCTTGCCTGTCCTTTACATTAAGTTTTTTTTATTGTATACCCTACACAATGGGAACAAGAGAATAGTTTAACACAGCTGCAGAGAAGTTAACCCCATAATCCTTGAAAWCCCTGTAGCTGGAGAAAGCTCAGGGTGAGATTCGTTTTACAGATGTTGGCATCCTCATTTTCAACATTACAGGCTGAAATCAATTGCTTGACCTTCAGCCCTTTGAAGCTCAGTGGAGGAAAAACAGCCCCACAAAAGGAATGGGCCTTTTCCTCCCAAGAGAGGCATTTCAAACAGGGCACAGGCATCAGGGGAGCCAATCTACCTGCTCATTGCACAGGGAGTTTCAGTGTGTAAATCAAATGTCACATCCACAGTGTGGGCACCCTGAGGCCCATGAGATGCCATAGGAGATCCTCCAGGGAAAACCCACCGTCACAAGAGTGGTGTGGAAGCAGAGCTTGTTTGTACATCCATTCCCTGCTGTGAGTGACAAGGATAAACAGGCTGTATTTTCTTTATTTTTCCAGAAATTATAGAGACATCTTTACTAACATAGTCTTGTGTGCCAGAAAAATCTTTTAGCAGGAGAGCTTCCAGTGGTTATAAAATTTTTTTATCAAGGAGCATGCAATTTATACTGCTGAATGCTTCCTTGGTGTAGTGCAGCCTGTGAAATTTTCATCATGAGCTTGAAATTAATATTTTAATATTTTCTTTGGTTTGCCTGTCATAAGACTCACAAAGAAAATTTTGAAAAATTACACAAGTTAGTCTTAAATTTTTCATATTTTATTTTAAAAAAAGGTCTTTTCAAGAGGACAGTGAAAAATGGTTTTCACTATGGACTTTTTCTGTACAACTTTCTTGACTCAGTTGTTCCACTTTCTTTTTTCATGTTGCATTGTGAAGGATTATTCTCACAAAAACTCAGAGAAGTTGGACTTTTTCCCCTCAGTTACCCAAAACAGCATTTTTCAAGGTATTTCAATTTCATATTTCAATGAAATAAAATTTCATTATCAAAGTTTCAAATGCCCATATATTCTCATGTATTTAGGGGATTGCTTACTGGGAAAGAGAATATTGCTAGGTGTCCACAGGGATCTCAAAAAAATATTCACTATTTCATCATTGGATATTTTGTATTCAGCCATATAAAAGTTCTAAAATGARGTCTTCCCCTGCCCATCCCTAATATGTATTAATGACCAAATTCTAATTATCCCTACAGCTGCTAAGTCAGTTTGATTTTTATGRAGATGTTAGCTTCTCAGGGCTCCATAGACACGAATTATGTAAAGGAAGGGCTTCTTCTTTTCTTATACTAAAACTGGACAGACAGACACACACAGTCATGTCTTTGCACCATTGGGAACAAGAAACAAACAGAACAACTGTACAGAGTTTTCTCCCACTGGATCTGCCATAAGAAGTATTTGCTAATGGTAGGTAATTAGGAACAAAGAAATAGTCAAGAAATAGTCCCTTGCACCACTGATGTTGTGTGAAGGACATTTAGCAGCCTAGGGCTTTAGAGTTTTTCTGTTCTCCATCTCTGGGATTTCTCAGTTATAATCAGCCAAGAGAGTGACCCTGGCCATCACAGCTTTTCCAGAATGGTCATGTCTCTTGTGAAATGACATTTCAGTTCCACCCTGGTATTTTTCCTCTCAGTTTTCCCTACCCTTTGAGTGATTGCTGTTCAGTGATTTTTCATGAGATGACCATAGATGCCAAGGCATTAAATAGCCAAAGACAACAGTAGTTTTACGCAAACTTTTCTGACGAAGTCCTTCGCCTGCCCATGGTCACTTAGATGTGAAGTTCTTCATGTCCATCTCTTTTTATGACAGTGAAACCCAAGAGTTCCTTTCTTCCCTCTCCCTTTCATCAGCATTCCCCAGCTCTGACATGTGAATAAAGGAGGATGGTGAAGGGTGAGCTAGCTGGCCATGGCCTCCCCTTGCCACAGGAATAACAGTAGTCTTGAAGYGATCATCTTGCCTAGAGTAGTTCATGGAAACACTGTCCCAGCTGAGAGGAGGGCTGTGGGAACATAGGAATTGGAACTGTTGTGTTAGAGAGATGAGGGATTGGGACTTCAGTAGTTAATGATGAGGTAGGGAAGCTGAGGAAGAGGGAACAATTGCTGTAAGGGTTTCCCTTGTATATCGACACTGCTTTCTCTGTGTGATTTCCTTGACTGGTGTTTGTCACTGTGCTAACGGGGAGGTATGAATCCAAACACCAATGCAAGGAAAACCACAGCCAGCCGCAGGCCCAGTGGGGATTGTAGATGCTGTGCATCTGAATTCAGAGGGGAGAGGCTTTGGAAAGGTTATTTGGTTTTTTTTTTGTTCTGGGTGCTCGGAGATTCTCTGTCRCGTCACATAGGATGCAAGAAAAGCATGGTAGTAGCCTAGTTCAGATCCCAGCTGACTATTCCTTATGCAGATATGACAGGCCTGCACTCCACCACCAAGACTGGTTTTGATCAGCTGTGATATCCTGAGGGTAGACCTCACTCTCTGGAGACCTTAGGAAAGCAAAGGGTGTACACTTCTCTGGGTATCAGCGGAAGTAGACGTGAATTACTCATTCTGAAATCTGCAAAGAGGAATCTACTTTAAAAAGTGCTGAAAGGTCTAAGTATAAAATGGACATAAATATAAAAAATTYTGCACTCAGAATGTTATGAAGAAAGATGATAACAGTGGTTTGCACGTTCCAAGCAGTGAGAAATATATCACAGCAAACAATGTGGCACATGTTGAACAAGAACAGAGAATTCCTACTCAGAGGAATCTTATTGCTGCMAGTTAATAATCTTTTTATTAGCATGCCCTGAAGCTTTTTTGGATATAAATTTTGCAAAATAACATCTGGATTGTGGGAGCAGGCCATAAAATTAAGAAACAAACACAAAGAAAACACAGAGTTGTGCTTGAGATGTGTGTAGTCAAGAAGAGGACACCTGTTCCTTTTATGAGGCACACCAGAACCCCCACTGTGATTAACCCGTGGGATGCARTGGATGAAGACCATGGAGGTGGAATTTACACTGGGGGAATAACTCCTGGGGGTAGTCTCAGCATTCTTGAGTTGCAAGTGAGCGGCCTCTGCTGCTGATGTCTTATGAGAAATTCATTGAAGATCCTGGGGCAATATTATACTCAAAGGATCAAGGCTGGGTTTTCTTCAGAAGGGAGTCCAAAAAGATTGGAGATGGAAGTACTTCTGAGTTTGCTTTTTCTCTTTTATTTTCTGGAGAAATACTGTTGTTGAAAACTGTCTGTGATGTACTATTTTCTTCTTTTCAGAATGATCCATAGCAGAGAGAAGGYAGCCAGAAGTAACATAATAAGGTTTATGCGCTTCATGGATGGGAGTGGCATGTCTTTTGCCTGTCTCCTCTTTTCATCACCATTTTTCAGCTTCTTTACTTTAGTCTCCTGGTTTACATTTGGCAGACAAGAAAAACAGTTCTCCACTGACTGTTAGCTTTACTTCAACATGCATCTTCTGTTCTTTCTTCTCTATTTCTTCTTTAATTTAAGGCCTGGTTGGCATTTTTTCCCCATCAGACATAATGAATGGCTGGGAGCTGTCTGCTCTTTTGGACTCTTTTGTCTTCAATCCATCATTATGTCTTCATTGTCCTCTTTAATTTAACTGAGATGTTGAGGGGATCACTTACTGTGAAAGACAATATTGCTAGCTGTCCACTGGGATTTCACGCATCTATTCATCATCTTGGTTAGATAAACTATATGTGAACTATTGTGTACTAAAACATGCAAAATATGTAAGTCCATTTCAGACACCAAGCGCTTAACCAACATTTTTAACCACAAATAGGTTATGTGGTTAGGTATATGACACCTTTTCTGGATACAAATTTTGTCTGATTTAACTATGGAAGATTAGTATTTCAAAGTTGACATTGCTTTGACTACAAACTTGCACTAACTTTATTGCTTTGGTTCAGAGTATGTCAGTAGGTACACCAATATGAACTGCAATGAAGGTCATAATTAAACCTTTATTTCCTGGTTTTCAGAGGAAGTTCAGAGGAATTGGGAATATGCCCTTTCACTTGGAGACCAAAATCTAGAAAATCAACTTTACTTAAAAAAAAGTAAAAATCTCAGGGATCAGCTATAGTTGTATCAGATAATTCCCCCAAATAYGCAGAATGGCTTCTCAAACATTAAAGTTCAGTACTTTTCAAAATTAATATTTTGGAGAAGTGTACTCCCAAAAAACCTCAGGGAGGTGTTGAAGAAATGAGTGAGGAGTATGAAATGGATACAAAACTCAGAGACTCACATTAGATTTTGGATTATTGAAGTTTAGCACACATTTTCCAACTAAATTTTTTTCCAAGACCACTTCTATTTCTGCTCATTCTTCATWTTTTTTTTCTTGTAAGTGACAGTTTATGTACTTAAAACAGGTGGTGGTACTCTGGTTTTACATTAAACTGTCCAAAGTCAGGAACTGGCTGTGTGTCTGCATTTTCCATCTGCATATGCACAACATTGCTAATCTATTAGTGCCWAAAATTGCATTCTCAAATACCTAAGAGAACATGGGTTGGTGAACTAGAGCACTCTCACCTACCAGCCAATCTGTAACCTTCCTTGATTATGATAAATAAATGCACCTACAGGGCCCTGAGAAGAGTATCATGATGGCTGGACATGGCTTAATACTAAGAAAGGAGATTTCCTCTGCAGCTATTGAAATGTCTGACCATGAGATTTTGCTTTGTCTTCTTAGAGGTACAGAAGAATTTCCATGATTGGAAGGTATTATTGTAGAAACTGTGGCAGCTTAAGAAGTCCTTATATATGATAGGTACATATTTGTAGCATCATAATAATAACAACAGTAATTCAGCCCTTCATTGCCATCTCTCAGAAGAGTCAAGGTAGTAAATAATTGCGTGGCAAAAATGGCAGATGAAATTCCATGGTGATAATTCCAAAGTCACATCCACAGGCAAAAATTAGTCCAAGCTCTAAATACCTGAGGAAAAACTTGAGAGGAATTGTTGTTACTTAGCAGGCAGCTCTATAAAACAGTGAAGTAGAGCTTGGGAGCAGTGATGAAGACAAAGAGAATCATAGGCGCAACTGGGAACAGACTAGAGAAGAAACAGGAAATATCACTGTGCAGTATGAAACCCCAGTACACCCAAATTTTGGTGGCAACATACAATTTTGTTCTTTTCTCCTCAGATCTGAACTGGAATGGGCAAGTACAGTTTAAGGCATGACAATTATCAGACATTAGGTGTATCTYCTTTATAAAAAAATAAAAAAGATAGGAATTCCTCAGCTTGAAAAAGGTATTCTAAATGATCTAATGAAAGACTAAAATTGTATGATATGGAGGAGATAAGTGAGGAATAATTATTCTCAAGTTAAAAAAATATGGCACCTTAGGTAATTTGTTCCACTCAGGCTTGCTGGAGATAGAGCAATCTATGCCAGGGTGTAAAGATTACCTTGCACTGAGGTTGTTTCACAAATAATTTCCCTGCTGTCCTGCTAGCAGCTCGTGTTTAAGTCAGGGTAATGAGCTTGCTGGAGCTTTCACCTGGGTGGGTGCAGCAGTGGTTCCTCTGTTCTCAAGTCAGGTCTTGATTCAGGGACTTGATGGGCTGGTTCATCTGCCTCAACTTTGTGCAGCCTTGATAGTCATTGCAAGCAGTCTCTGCMTTTGGGAAACCACCTCTGGTGTTCCTGGGATTCCAAAGTTATACAAATAAATCTTATAAGATGTCTCTTGCCTTGCAATAAAACAAATCCTTGTTTTGCACATATTTCCTGTACACAAGAAATAAGGTATTAAAAACTGTGGGGAAATAAATGTTTTTAAAATGTTTTTAAAATGTTTTAAAAATTTTTAAATTTAAATGAGTTGTACTAGATGATAATTGTGGGTCCCTTCTGACTGAAATGATCTTTTAAGCCCAAGTAACACTAAGGACTTTGAAGGAATAAAGACCTTGTAAATTCATGGCAATATTTCCTTTATGTATGTTCACTGAGTTCTCCATGTATCATTTTATGGCCATGTGGTCAAAAGGATAAATCTTCTAACTGACACCAACAGAAGAACATAGTAAAGTTTTCCAGTGATAACCTTAGTTTCTTTGYCCATATGCACCCTAGTTCATATTTCTTAGCACAGGGTAAATTCCTGGACTAAATAAATACATACACAAGAGTATGCAATTTATTTCAACCACAATACCAGAATTTATGAGCAAATATATTTCTTTATTATTGATAGTATTAATATGGAGATGGGAGAGAAATGCAAAAAAAAATTTSGTTTACAGCCAAGAACTGCATCACATCAACATTGCCAAGCGTATTTAAAATTATACAAAGTCAATAATGTGGATTTAGGGTTGCAATTTCAGATTCTCCCTTTTYCCCATTGTATTTCTATGACTTCACATGGGTCAGTGCTTGTAAATCCTGTTTTGATACCAACTTAATTTATTTGTACTTTGTAGGAGTACTTGGGTATATGGTTTCTACATTGTCAGTGGCTTATCTGGTTCTTGTCTTTTCCTGCATATATTTTTATTAATATCTCAGTGGCTGCTAAACACAGGCCTATTGTGTATGCATCTTTGAAGAGTGCTGTAATAGACTATATGATATCTGTTTATAGATGAAGACTGAGGTTTTTTACTGCATCTGTTTCATCATTTGGTAAGCCACAGGGAAAAAGGGGTAAACAGAAGTCCGTCAGCAAGTTTCCATGATAAAAGTACAGCATGAATCTAACACTAATTCTGATTAAAAATGATAGGCTAATTCACAGGTGACTGCTTCCATTTAGGAGAAAACACCTTGCAAATACTGACATTTCTGCAAGGTACAGAGATGTT
This sequence comes from Cardinalis cardinalis, assembly GCA_014549065.1. NCBI lineage: Eukaryota > Metazoa > Chordata > Aves > Passeriformes > Cardinalidae > Cardinalis > Cardinalis cardinalis. Next base: position 848,612 of record JACDOX010000005.1, on the reverse strand, counting down.
TTTAAGGTCCAGTGTTAAATGGAAAATGTGGAGGAATCCAAACACAYGGCATTTGTGTGCATAAATTTCTGTGTGGAATAACTTAACCAAACCCAAGCATCTTTTGTCATGGGCAAGAAAAGTCACGATCCTCTTTTGTTTTCCACATAAAAGTCAAATATAGCTCTGTTTTCACAAGCTCTGCAGCATTTATGCAGTTCAAAGGTGCTATTCATTGTTTTGACTTTTTTATCTTATGTCTTCAAGATTGCATTTTAAATAAGCTCTGAAAGATTTATATGCATGTTAAAATGACTCAGAAATGTCCCTTGGAGTTCAGAAGATGAAAATGTGTTGAACTGAAAGCTAGAGGATACTACATGCTCTTTAATATTGACCAAGGGACTTCAAGGAGGTGATCTCAGGGTCCTGCTTTTCGCAGTTATTTCTGAATGTTTAGCAAATTATTTTTTCTGGAAAAAAAGAGCTTGAGTGTTGTGTTGTMTTTGGGTACTTGGTGAGACATTACTCACAGCAGTGCTTTGGGACCACATTTGCTTTTCACTTCTGATTTATGCATTTATTTTCCTCACAATGTGAATAATTAATATCAGCATGATTGGGATTTATTTTTTCATAGTATCTTTTAAACCAAGGTGGAAAAATATCCATGTCAAGTATTTGAAAATACCATCTGAGGACTCATAAACTATTGTTAGATKCTCCCCAAGTGGGCAAAGGCAGGAGGGTAAGGTGGTCACATATTTTTGCCACATCACATTTTCAGACAGCAGGCACAAGAATTATGAGATCCCCTTCTGTACCAAGACAGTTCAATTTAGAAGAAACAGAAAATGTCTAGGGGCATAGAGAAGGTTCTCCAGCCCAGGTAGCCGATGTGGTGTATCAGGAAGGAATATGACCTACAACAGCTGACTAAAATAAAGCTAAAAATGCCAGGGCAAAGCTGCCCTCTGTGCAGAGATTTCAGCAGAGTTGGGATCTCCTCTGCTTTGGCACCACTGAAATTTTCATTGGGGAAGGAGGGGGTGGGCTTTCCCCGTGCTGTATTTCTTGAGGGATGTGAAAAGGGGAGGCTCAGGGAGAAAACTACAGCCCCATGTGCCCAGCACAGCTGCCTGGTGGTGTCTGCATCTTGCATTTGCTTCTCCACTGAGGACTCTTCCTCCAAACTAAAAAGACTTTGATGAAATTAATTTTATCAAGACATAAGCATGACATGAAAGTAATTTTCAGTGTGTTTATTTCAAATACTCTCAAGGAATTTTTCCCTGTTTGGCCATGACTCTATCCTTCCCTGCCAAGCTGATGGAGAGCATGGCCAAAGCAAGCAAAGGGCAGTCAGGCAATTTCCCAATGCTTATCAATACAATTTTCCTGTGAAGMTTCATCTGACTTTGTAATGAACAGGTATAACAAGGCAGCTTATATTTTTCAAACATAATTTTCTCCTCTTGACTTTTTTTTGACAGAATCATGAATAAACTGGCAGACCAGCAGGACCACATGATACCATGAAGAGAAGCTTACAGGTCCTCTATTGCCAACTGTTTAGTAAGTAAATATTAATTTTTTATTCTGCAAGAAAGAAACTATTCAGATCCTTATATAAGATAGTACTACTTATGCAGGGCACAATTCAGGGAATTTAACCACATGTCACGCTTCAGGTACCTGGAGGAACCATATGGAAGTTAAATTATCCTGTTGTCTGAGATATTTAGAGATGTATTAAAARTGAGTTAAAGGATCAGCTGATTCTGCAGAGTTTTGTACAAGAATAGAATTGATTTGCTGTGTCTTGCAAGTGAGGCAACTATCACCCTCAGAAAAATGAAATGAAGATACAGAGGATTGTGGCTGGAAGAAATAACACAACATTTTTTGGAAGAGGGATCCATCCCACTTGGCATTTCTGGTGCTTGCCACTCAGTAAAAGATGTGTGAGTGAGGAAAAGTCTAGTCTCACACAGACCTAAATTCTGTGTCACTTCCTGAGATGACAAGTTTCTTTCTTTTTCTAAGTTTTGGCTTTCAGAAGAGTCCATCCAATGTGAAAGTCCAGCAAAAACATCAGGTGGGGTTTAGACTGTGTGGGCGGGGGCTGGCTCTCCTGTTCATGGAAGTAAGGGGAGGTTTGAATTGTAAAACAGTACTGACATTGTTGGGGCAATTTTATAAACTGGCACTTTTCAGTGCAAGCATCAAGTAACAACTTTCCTTCAAAATTGTAGAGATTAAATTAAGTAGGACTAGATAAACTGTAAGTACAACCACTTGCTCTCATGTTTTACAAGGGAAATTGCTAATTTCCAGTAAAAATAAAAAAAAAAAACAACATTTTTTTTAATGTTGTCGCTTCAATTTGGCAGAATGTTTCACTTCAATATACAGATTTTCACAGACAATTTTGTATGAATTTCCCTTATTCTGGCCAAAGCAAGAGAAAAACCCGAAAATCATGCTTAATGTGCTTGGAATGAGCAATGGAAAGACTGTCATTTTATTGGATGTGTGAAAATTAAATCTAAGAAATATTTTGTGGACTGTTGCAGAAATCTGGTTGCTATCACATCTTTGCTTTACTCATGATCATCAGGGTATAGAGTGAGAGATTTTATTTTGCTTTGCTGTATTGGTTGATGTTCTTATTCCTATGTACAGCTTCTCCTGTGACACAGGGGAAATAGGTGTGTCCTCATGACATTGGAGGGGAGGCTCTAGAGGTGCACCCAAGGTTATTTTGCTTGAGCATAAAGCTGGGCCAGATGTGCCTACATGACCTGCCCAGCAGCATGATTTTGGCCCCCTCAGATTTGCTGACTGGCTGGAGTGCGATGTAGGAAGAGCTCCTCAAGGAGAATTTTAACCAGGARCCTGCTGAGGGCAGTGGGGGCTGTRGTATTTTTACCGCAGCTAAGGACCCAGAATACATCACTGCATTTTGCCATGTTCAAATGTGATTTAATTCTAAAACTAACTTGGTTTCTGGACCAACATTAGGTTCTTTGTAAAGAAAATATGAAGCAGAACTGTATAAATACATTTCTATCAACATGTAGGGAAAAGAAGGAGGGTATACTGTTAATCCAAGCTATCACAGTGTTGAGTCTTTCTGTAACTATTTTTATTTTTTTAATGCCATACTTCCCTGCTTGGCAACATTCCCCTTTGTTATCTTTGCTGCTTTAAACTGTATTTTTCAGGGTCATATGTTGACAAAATACATTGCAAATAGARGAACACTGAATATAAAGAGGGAAAAACTGAGAAAACTGTATATATGTATACGCACACACATATATGTGTTGTATGACTATGCAGCAATATTGTCAACTCTCTGATGTAATTTGAAAAGATGGATTCTGAATTTACTACTTCTGATGACAGGAGAAAAAACTGCTTTATTTCTCTGAGTGCAGCAGAAACTTGTAATAAATGTAGTTTTCATTAACAAATGCAGCAGCAACTATAGCCATATCAGAAGTATTTTGGGCATCTGGAATGRATGTTTTCACTGGTTGGTTTATAAAAAGCCAATGGCAAGTTAATTCCTATTATCTCAGCTTGCTTTTAGATGCACTGAGGTGTGTTACCTAAGCTCGCTTTTTCCCCAGTTACATCACAGTGCTAAAAACAACCTCCAAGAAAGTGCATTCTGTCCAAGGAAGAGGAAATTAATGTGTATCCTGTGACTGTTCTTTATGGTATAAGAAGGGCCTACAGCATGGTCTTATTTGTTTCATTTGGACAAAAGAGGAAAATTGCTGCTACTATACAGCTGAAGAAAAAGCAAACTTTCAGAGAAATTATCCAAAGAGGACATTCTGCTTTGGGCTGATTCACCAATGTCTTCCRCCTGCCTGCCTTCCTCATCTGCAACTGCAACAAGTGGGTCTGTGGCGCTGCCTCGATAACGTGGCAGTGTTTTCATCTTGTCTGCTGTGGCATGAGTGAGTGATTGAGGTTCAGGTTATAGACAGAAGGCCCCTATGTATGCATTCTTGCAAATAGGAGCATAGGGCATGCATAGAAAACCTAGGATATCTGGAACAAAGTGTTGTTGATCAGCTGGAGAGACAAGACTCTGTRTGTGCTTGTGGATGTGCCTGTGGCAAAGAAGTGTAGGAAGAAGCGGTTTCACCTCCAAACTGGTGTGTTGTTATGAGTCTTGCCACATTTTGCTTGAGTCCCAGCTGTGCTACTGGGCCAGTAATGGCTACACTCATCTGCGAATTCTTTTCCACCTCTGTTCATCTGTGCTGTGTTCAGCTGTGTTTGTGCAGTGTCTGAGACAGTAGGACTCTGTTCTCTAGAGGGCTTCTTGGCTTTGGGGCTGGAAGAAAAGACTTATGTAGATATTGGTTTGATTGTCAAACRGTGGGATTTGTTAGTTGTATTTTTAAAATCAGACCCGTATAAAAATCAGATTTTGATTGTAGCTTATGTCTGGGTTTTTTTGTGAATTTCACATGAGTTATATAAGCATTCTATTGCCATCCATACTCTTTTGCTTTCCAAAAAGAGCACATTCCATCCATTCATGCTGATCAAGAATAGCATGTGAAAATGGCACTAGCAACAGCTGCTCTTTTGAATAGAGTTGTAACTGGCTTGAATCTGATCCCAGCTGTCAAGGGGTAGAGTCTGTGAAAATTGTAGCACTACACTTGGCCCAGGACAGGGGCTCCAGGCGATGCTACTTTACCTCTTGTCATTCATAATTTATGAATAAGTAATTAAACACATGATGTAAGGCTATGAAGAAGTAGTATTTCAAACTGTATCTTCAAAGATTCTATTTAATCTGAAATTTCTTAAGACGTTAAAAAAAAACTCCAAAAAAGATTGAAACAAAAAATTTGGAAGTGGTTTCTTAGTAAGAGCTCTTTGAAGTCACTAGCTAGATTGAGTTGATGAGGACCAATTAAAGCAAAACATGTGTCCACAATTTGCTGCCATTTGTTTTAGGCACATCTTTATGGATGAAGTTTGTTGCCTCTGTAATGATAAAGATGCAAATGTCTTTCCCATGAGGCTGAGCGATCTCTGTTTTTATTAAGACCTAATGTGATGATTTAAGCCCTACAGCATGAGCCACAATGTGTCTGCATTTTCTGTAGTAAAACATGCACATCATAATTTGCCATGCATGCACTGTTTATTCAGGGCTTCTAAGTTGCATATAAGCTGGAGAAAAATGTGGGGACARGTAACTGCTGAAACTTTTGGTGCACAACCTCTGTTTGAGACTTTCTTCCTCAAGCATTTATTTTCCTGAAAAAATGCAAGGACTTTTATTTCTTGTTTACTTACAGCACTAGGGTCTGTGTGAGGACCTGTCACACCACAGCATCTGAAATAAACGGCCATCTGAGTGCTTCTTCRTGTCATTATCACTTAGTGTGTTCCCAAGTATCACTCTTTCATCTCAGAAGCCTGGCACGATGCCCAGTAATATCAATAGAAAGAGTTTCCTGTTTGCAAGAATGTACCACTCTCTGTAGTAAAATGAGCAAAAATGGCTGAGAGTGGCTGTGCCTTGCGACACAGGCTGTCACAAGTCTCATATTCACTTGCTGTGGATGCAGCTTGCCTTCCCCAGTGTTAACTGGCAGCCTGGCTGCCTCTCASTCAAGTCTTTGCAGCGAAGTTCACCCTGTAGAAAGGGTTAGCACAGGCCTGCACTCCATTCCAGTCTGAAGCAAGTCCAGGGGCTCATCCCTCTTCTTGTAAATATTTGTTAAGCAATGTGAGTTTGTAAAATTCCTGTATTAGAGAAGACCCAGTTTTAAGTACCTTCTGAAAGGTGTTGAGCAGCCTCCTAATGCATCTTGCCTCTGGTAGGAACCCACACCCACCAGCTTTTCTTTCAATTGCCAAGTGCTGTCTGTGAATAATTATGTGTTATTAATAAGATGGTGAGCACTAATGGCTCGTTTATACATTTACACATGGCTCATTTAGTGCAAGTGAAGAGGCATGGTAACAGTACAGGAAAGACTGCTGCCAGATGCAGGGCAATAACTGTGCTCTGCCCAGAGCAGTAGACGAGATGTGAAGAAATGGATTTATAGAGCAGGTAGATTGACATTAGGCATCAGGCAAAAATGCTTTATCAGGTTAAGGTATTGAAACCCTAGAACAGGCTAGTCAGGAGGATTTAAGTCTGACACTGAAACACCAAATGGAAAAAAAAAACAAACCCATCTCTCAGGGGAGACAAAGGTCATCTAGATGATTTCTAAAGCTCCCATCAAACCCTCTGTTYCTGTGACCACTAGGTACTGTGTCCTTAGTGCAAATGAGCCTGCTTGCTTCCACAGAGAGCTCTCAGCTTGCACTAGCCATGTATAATTAATCCATTCACTAGAGATGCACAGCTGACATGGGCTTAAAAGTACTGAGGATCACTTGATACACATCAGCAGAGAGTGTCTTCCTGTCATTCACAAGGACTCACAGAGAGGAAAGAAAACTGCATTTTTGTTGTGCTCTGTTAGATTGGCAGGTATTAGCTTGAGCAGAGACAGCAGCAGGGAGTGGTTATCCAGCAAACAGATTCCATCTGGTTTGCTTAAAAATTAGAAAGGTAAACAGCCTCTGGCTATGCAGTGTATCATGTACAAAGGTTTTTGGGATACTCACTGGGCTGAGGCATTTGTGTTTGAGAGTCACGTGGCTTGGTAACAGCCTGCCCATCGGCAGCTCCCAGCAAGCAGTCCCTCAACACTTTTCCCAGAATTCAATTAAAGGTTGTTGCTTCAGTTTCTCAGCAAAAACTGCCTTCTTGAAGAAAGCTGCAGCCTTCCATTTTGTGATCCTGTCCTGAAAAACAGACCTTATAAAAGGGGACTTTAAAAGCGAACCAATGCACCTTATAAAGAAACCAAATAGAATTTACATTTTCTTATCAGATGTAGGCTTCAGTGTCCTTGATGTGCCCTTTAGTGAGATTTCAGCTTAAACACACACACACACACACACACACACACACACGAGGGAGGGTTCCTGCTTGCTGCCTGAATAAGCAAAACTCTGTGAATCGGATGGCTCTCGCCATTCCAAAACTGAGATTGTTCCCATTAATAGCTTGCAGTATTTATTTTAAATTTGCTGGTTCCACGAGCTGTGCCCTTAAAGGCATTACAGTTTGGTAGGATTTTACAGAGAACTCTTTAACAAGTTTGAGGTACATCTGTGGGGCGGGGATCTTCTGCCTTGTTTTGCCAAGAGTGGATAAAAATTCAGGACATAGCAACACAACTAACATACTGTGTAAAGTTCTCCACTTTTCTTGAAGATTTGCTCAAGGACACAGAAAAATGTGGAATCAGCCTGGGGCTGTAGAATATCAAGTCATGGTTTAGGTCCTTGACACTGAATTTGGGATAAAAAGCCAACAGGCAGTTGCATTATTATATTTGTCTTTCTATTTGCAAACAAGCTATTCATGCCTTTGCATATATCATTTGATAGTCTGAGTATGTTCTTGTTATTAAGCACCTTCAATTTTATGCTTATACTGGTGCTATTTGCACTAGAACCCTGTAGATTTTTCAAAATTAATGAGCATGGATTCTTCACAGTGTTTATATTCATCAAGCATTCACACACCAGTTGTGTATATTCATCAAGCATTCACACGCCAGTTCTGGTAACAATGTCCATGATTAGTATGCCAGAAAACCAAGAGATATTAAGTAAATACGTATAAATATGTATGCTTAGCCAAATTTGAAAATGCTGCAAGGATTTGGTTTTAAAATTCCTTACCACCTTGTTAAAACAATAATCTGATATAAATCCACAGTATTACTTCCATCTTATGTTTTGAACTATTTGTTTTTTGGACCTGAAGTGATCCCCATTGTATGACACCATATCTGTCTAATCTGTTTTAGATTCAGTGCTGTTTGCCTCAAGCCCTGAGAGAGATGTTTTAGAGGGAGGGTGAATAGGCAGGAGTACAAATGTGTCTTTCCTCTATTTTCCCTTTCAAAAGTCTATTCATCCGTCTCTAACAGAAATGAAACTTCAGGAACAAAGACTTAGCAGCCTGTGCAAATTCATGTGTGTGTTTTGAGACCCAGTGTCAAGTGGAAAAAGAAATGTTGCTGTTGTGCAGGCCTAGCAGCCATGAAATATCAGTCCTTTTGAGTTCAATGGCAAAACTCCCATTGACATTAGTAGGATTGGGATTTTATTCCCAGCCTTCATGTTCCCCGCTTCATTGCTTCGATATGTTGCAATATAAAATGAAAATATCCTGTCAGACATTTATTTCTTTCCCCAAAGCCTTCTTTTCTTCCTGGCTGTGTCTAAGAAACATTGTTACGGTTTTTGACAATATTGCAATCAAGGCCTAATTCAGCAGAGATGGTTAAATATGTAAATTGAGTTGTTACCCCAGCCAGACTGCTCCTACAGCAGCCACTAGCCTTGGGCTCGAATTGCCATTGAACTATGTTCCAAGAATTTGAAATAAGAAAATTTATATGTCAATATGCACGCTGGTGTCTCCTGTCCGCGAATTATCCAATGCCTGTGACRGTGCTCCTGTGGGAAAGACAGAAAAATTGCTGTTAGGTACTCTGTTACATTGTTATCTGATATTCCCCATGTGAGAACTGCCCTGCACAAGGATTGGTACCACTGGTATCAGTACCTAAGCMATATTTAGACCCCCCTGTTTAGGTGCTGAAACTTTTGTATGTTAAAAGTGTTTTTGACTACTTGCAACRCCTTTGAACTTTTCTCCCTCCAGCCACCCCTTGGCATGCTATGTTCTGCTATTTTTGAGCAGGAAAGACCTAACTGTGGATGTTATGGCAGCTTTCATTGCTCAGTTGTTTTGTGTGTCCATTGTAGCTCACTGCAGGCTGTGTAAATAATTTACTTGTAAAACCAGGCTCATTGCAGGCAGTAGAAACAGTTTGGAAGAAATACACATATACCAAMTTGTCATCTAATTCAGCAGCATGTGATGGGTATTATCCCTGTCCCTTCTCTAAATAGAAAATGTATGGATGCCCACTGTGGATCTACAAAAATTCTCCAAAGAACTTAAGCTCATTCAACTCAATGAAAGACTTCAAAACTCCACSTGTGAAAAAACTTGATGTGAAACATATCCAAGTTAGACTTTGGGAAAAAGCCTTTGCTTCTAGAAGCAGTGCATCCATCTGGTCTTTATTTGAAGACAAGCATCTACAAAACTTCCTTGACAAATCAAGGCCCTGTACATAATTGGTATGAATGTATTGTTTTGTAGTACATTATTGGCTTAAACTGTGTGTATCCTCTAATATCTGAAACATCAAGGGCAGGATGTGCTCCCAAGGTCTGGGAAAAGCTGCAGTCTCCTTTCACATGATGTTATTCCCCATATTATTTTTGGATAAGAGGAAGATGTTTGTTATATGTCCTACACAAGATGTTTGAAAAGTGATCTTAGCAGGAAAAATACCCCTGCTCTGGTAACTTAAAGCCATCCCTCTGCTAGGTTCACAAAAGGTTCTGGAAATGAGGAGAAAAAGCTTATAGCAGGGCACAGCCTTTCAGCTGGAGAAGGCAAGGGAACCACAACAGTGAGGCCATATTTCCTTGGGGTTGAGGTGCTGGACCTCCACTCTGGCTGGTGTGTATCTCACAGTGTGCATCWTGAGTGCCCAGGAGGAACCGCACTTCAGGTTTTGGAGGAATAGTGCAGTGTAGCCTGGCCAGCTTTCCCATTACTGAGCTATTCCTATTGCTCAAGACCAGGCTCCTGGTCATATCCAGGGCCAAGGACAGGATTTCTGGGGCCAGGTTTTCCATATCAGCACATGCTTAATAACTGATTTTGGCACTCAGTGAATCTTCCTAAGTACCTAAGCAGATTAACCTGCTTTCTTCCTAGTGGCTGGAGCAGGAAACTTCTGCAGGTGGCTTGAAGAAGTGCATGAGGCACATCTCTCTARTACAGAGTGCCAAGATATTTTGGAAAATCTGATCCCTTTCCCTCGAATTTAAGGGAGCAGACTTTGTTTCAAAACTGTGTAATACTATGCAGAGCATAAATATTTTGCCTCAATATTATATGASTAATATTCAGTGCTTGCTGAAACCAAGTTATAAGGAAGGGGGAAAAYCAAAAAAGGAAGGCACATAGAAGGAAGTAAAACAGTGTGGATGGGTARAGAGATGGCTATATATTCCTCATAATAAATATATTCATAATAAAGTAAATATATCCATTTCTTATTGCAGGTTTAATTGCAATCTTTAGGTATATTTCACATAACCATTGTGCTGATTGGATTTCCTGTGTGCTATTCTGTATTCGTTGGACTGTTTTCCATAACTCTCTACTGCAGCAACATGTAAATATCCTTCTAGCCACTGTCATCATCAGTAGAAATGTGTGTCCTATGACAGAGCAAARCTTGCTCTGCATAGAAACCTAAAATATTGCTTAGAGCAAAATGTTCARACCACACAACAAACTCTGTCTCATGAGGTTAACCCATAGACCTTCCTTATTGCTAGAAAAGGAACCAGCAATTCTCTCTCATCCCTGAGGAATATTGGTCTTAAATAAGTTGATGACCACTGCCATCAGTTGTTATGAGTTATTGCAGGAGACCCTGAAAGAGCTGGAAATTTTWGTGCACTCTTAGGTGACTTCACATCACATTTTATTGTGACTTTCAGAGTGAACCAGTGAGTATTATGGACAGTACTTTGATGTAAAACTGTAAAAAGCAGCATGATTTCTGGCCACATTATAAATCCATTTTGTAAAACCCATGGCTTTGTTGCTGCTGGAATTCCCATGCAGACAACCTGTGAGGGATGCTCAGTTTTCTAATCCAAAGTTTCTCATTCTTTATGCATGTGGAAAGGCACTGCTTCCTTAAGTTAGCATTGCATGGGAAGGATGATGACTTTGCACTATCTTCTAAAGCATTGGATTTCACTGGCTCCTGTAGAGGCTACAAATTCATTAGGCTATTGCAGCTTTTCATTGCTGAGGGCATTAACAATTAACATACAAACACCACAATGAAGATATCAAAGAGAGGAAAGTAAAGATAACAAACAAGGAGACAACCCAATAAATTAATAACAGCATGCTTGCAGGGCAAAACACTTGTATTTGTATAGACAGATTAAGTTTTGCCTTAAAGCACAGGGAGAGAAATAAAAGTGGCTTAACATCCTGTGAGCTTTCAGCCTTGTCTTGGAGGTAGAATGGATCAATTATCTCCCATTTTTTGTTGTTCACTTCAACACTGCTGGRGTTTGACGCTATTTTTTCCTTAGAGAACCTGGCCATTTCACCTAGTTCAAAGCTGTTTTGTTGTGCCATTTCAGGAAGGAAGAGCTGTTTTTCTGATCAAGGTTCTGTACATGCCTGAAAGCCTCAYGTTAAATCCCTGCCCCGGGACCTACTTCTTAATGCTGAGGTTGTGAAGCATAAAGTTAATCACATTACAGTCTGTACTGCACAGAGGTGCCCTGAAAGTTATTAAGGATGAAGCTTGTGCTGGAGAAAGGGCAATAGGTGCTTAGGGAAAGAGGATCCTCCAAGGCTGATTCCCAGGAGCAAACAAGGAGGATGTGCAGGAATGGAGTAGTGTTTACAGCTTATTAGGAATGGACAGTAGAAGCTCTTTTTTTTGTCTTTTTTTTTTCTTTATTTTTTTTCTTTTTTTCATACAGGGCAATCCCTTATGGGAGAGATCATCTACAAGATAGGAGTTATAGAACCCTGGGCCTCAGCAATGCACACTGCAGTGCATCTGTTCTTGCCCTTGGGACATTTATGACTGGGACCATTAGTTTCAAAGTCACCACTGAGCRTGTATGTGACTGACAGGGAATCAGATATAAATCCTCTAGCCTCTGAGGTGGAAGTGAATGAACTGGAGACAGGATAAGACAGAGAATGCTTAGTGTGTATTGTCAAAGAAAAGGCTCCTACAGGAAAAAGGAAGGTCCTTTCTCCTTGTAGTTTATGGAGTTGCAGAAAACCTGGCATGAGTGGGGTGCAGTGTGCATAGACTTGACTAGCACTTCTCTCAAGGAAAATTTGTTTCAGAAATAAAAGGCTGTTCTACAGAAAGCTCTTGGTCTGAATTGTTGTTGGGAACATCTTGTAATGCTCCTAGCTGTAAGCTTCTCTCAGTTCCAGGGCACCAGTATTTTCCAACATGAAAACAATCCCTCTTCCTTGCAGAAGGTGGTGACACCATTTAAAGACTTCTGCTGTTCCCTGCTTCTGTCCCTTYATTTTGCCCAGAGCAGCGTGCCTCTTCCACAGTGGTTTTCCCTGCTGCATCAAAATTTTCAGTTTCATTCCCCTGGTTCAGAGGCTCTGTGGCAACCCAGAGCTGCACAGCACAGCTCAGCACAGCCGCCTGTGCTTCTGTGGACCATGGGCTGGCTGTGCTCCAGAGCAGCCCCATCACAGAAAGAACAGCTTGAGGGTTACAGTCAATTAGCATAAATTGCTAAGGGCCCAAAATATGTTGCAGAGCCAGTGTGAATTGTTAAGCCTCAAATTATGTTCCCTTTTTCTTGCATCTTTTTTCTCCCTTCTTTTTGCTCTGCTGACTCTGTGGAGRAGGAAAAGCTTAGAGCCCATTTTTTGTCATTCTCAGAGGAGGGATRTAGCTGATGCAGCTGGAAGAGTAGGGCCAAAAGCACCTCCTAATATCYAGGAGACCTTGGACTGTTGTTTTTGTCACTGAATTTCTCAGCATCTCCTGTTCCTGCATGTCTTATCTGTTGGACTCTGAGCATTTGAGGCTAGGGGTTGACAGTATTTGGATGTGTTGTACACTGCTGAACATACTTTTGGCTCTTATTTAGTAATTATAACAATTAATAAGAAATACCATATGGCTAAAAATATTGTAACTCTCAAAAGAATTCTTGGGCCATTTATTTTTTGTGCATATGAGTGTGTGCCTCATTTAAGCCAATTATTTTTGTATTAACAGGCATTGGTTATGCCATCCTTCTGCTTTTATTTTTAGTAATATTCAGATTATTACAAGAAGTGTGAAGAGCAAATGAAAAAAAGAAATCCGTTTCCTAGTACTTGTCTTCTAAAATTAAATTTTCTGGTTGAATAWTCCTACATTTAATCCTCAAAGGGATGTGTCCCCCAAGGGGAACATTCTCTGCACCCTCAGGTGCCTGCTGTCAAAATGTCAGAGGATGGRAGATGAATCCAAATGAACTAATGAATGCAAATCCTTATTTGGAAATCAGATGGKTTTTGATTATGGCTTTACCATCTTTAACCACAAATGTGAAATTTATGGGCTAGAGACATGTTACTCTCAAAATTCTATTCCCAGGTTGCRTTCTGCATTTCATAAAATGCAGCAAAATATGATAGAGTCCCTCTTACTCCCCATCTTGTCAGTTATGGGAGACTGAGAAATCTCGGTCTTCAGTGTTTCATGATGAAATTTTTAGGTCTAGCAGAGATGATCCTTTTTAGCATGGCATAGACAAGTGTAAAGCCTCTTTTGTCCTATGGATTGAAGGGATTCAAGCTTTATATCCATAGAGGAACAGAGATCACACGTGGTCCTGGAGTATCTCCAGACTGCCTCTATGTGTCCCACTTTTTGGATTGGAGGCCTGCTGTCACAGGCTGTGACAAAAGCTTCTGTTCCTGTTCAGTGATATTTTGATAGCAGGGTGTTGTTACTGAGTCCCTGATCTGGTGCAAAGGATGCATTCATGTGTGTTTGCACTGGGCAGCAGCATCCATAAGGGAACAGGAAACACAGACCAAGGACTTGGGGCACCATGGTACCTATATCATCAAAGAAGATTTTCAAAGTAATGAATGAGCTTATAGAAGTGTATTTCTTTAAAATTCAGCTGTGAGTAGAGTATGATGCTTATTGCTGTTAAGAAYAAGGACTTATGTAATGTGCCCATTTCACTGATAATTTCAGAACTATTTCTTATGCTTAAATATTAGGTAGAAATTATTGAAAAGCTTTGACTACTGCCTTTTTGAGAAAAAAAGCACTGGTAAGTATATTTTTAAAGTGTGATCTGATATGCTGAGGGGGAACTCAGGGGAGAGATGTGCAGAAGAATGCAGGTTTGTGTTAGTATTTTTTTAAAAACAGCTAAGATGTTWTTTTGTGAAGTAAAGTTGTTTTGTGGTGGCAGATGTATAAAGACATTGGTTGTTTCAATGTCAGGTGTCACTGGCAGATGAATAACAAGATTGTGTGCAGAGCTGCAGTTGGATCAGCAAGGCTGATTCCTACCMGTCAGAGAGCTTCTGGAGATTACAGTAGAGCATGGAGAATTTATTGAGGTGATTTATCCACGGTGCTTGTGAGCACATTGCATCCATACTATSTCTCAACTAGTGTAGAGTGGTTCTCAATACCTACAAATGTATTATTAATGTTGCTTTAGAAAGCAATATGTTTTTGAATAGTTTCAATATCCTTCATATTCATGGATTTTGAACATAAATCTAAAATTCACAGTAAAAATTCTGCTGTTGAAACAAATAAATTTTGGGAAAACATAAAAAATACTTCTAAAAATTACGTTTGATAAAAAATAYTCAGTCAGCCTTTCTGCTGCCAAGAGTGCCTAACAACCAGAAATGGAAATTTCCATAAAAGAGACTTCTGAAAGGAACAAAGGGGGAAAACTGAATATTCTGGTTTTGCCTGTAGGGCTGTTTTCTTGCTTTGGAAGCTTCTGTCAGTAGGTGCACTTGGAAGAGAAGACAGGTGGAGAAAAGCTAAAAAACAGAAACAGACAAAGCACAATTTCATGTTAAATACTCTGTTTTCCTCTGCATCCATAAGTTCTTGTGCTATGAGGGAAACAAAACCAAAAAGACTTGTTAGAGGAGGAGACCAAGAACTTTTTTTTTTCACAATCAGTAATAAGACAGTCATGTGAGAAAAGGCTCTTTGGTTCGTGTGGTTTCCTCTGTCATGGTGTCAGAGAGGGTGAGTTCTTCTCYCTGCTTTACAGTGTCAAGCAGTTCTGAGGAGCTGCTGTTCCCCTCACACTCACAAGATCCACTAGCTGACCGTGCTGGCATTGCCTCCTGCCCAGGCTTGCAGATATCCATATATTTTGTTGCTCAGCATCTASAGCCAGGGATGAGTTACCAAAGAAGTAACTCCTTTACAGCCACAAAAGAATGACCCCTGCCTAGAATTTTTACTGCAGCATTTCTGAAAGGTCCTTGTGAAGTGCAGAGAAAGGAGTCTGGCAGAGCTGTCCCTTGTGGAAACTACCCTGGAGAAGAGTGGTGTTGGCAAGGGTGGCTTCCCCAGCAAGAGTTTTAGGAAGGGGAAGATTGCTCTGAGATCAGTGTGGCACCCTGCACCTGAAAGCTGTAGTGAGAAAGAAAGCTGTAGTGAGACTGTTCCAGGAGGCCAGTCATCTGCGGCTGATCTTCCACAGCAAAACCTGTTTTCTACAGTGCATCTATGCAAGAGTAGGAAACTGTCATGAGTTTGGCAGTGAGAACATTTTGCCTTTATGAAGTTATTAGTGGCAGTGGTTTCATTTGACAGCCCTGAAATACACAAGACACTGAACTGAGAGCATCTCAGTTTTGCAGAATTCAAAACTGCTGGCTTTGCACTGAGTTATGGCAGGACACTRTGGTAGCCTCAGGTAAATGAGCTTCAGAGATTTACATCCTTATGTTTGCTTTTCTAAGCCAACATATATTTGTGCAGAGGCAGTRTTTTTTGTGCAGGTAAAATAGGATGCCAATAGTGTTATGTTTRTCATTATATAAGATCAAAAATGAATTCGTTTATAATATGCATTCCAATCTCAAGACCTGTTAATTTCAATGAACTTCACGGTCTGGGTTGAGGGACAGTATTTTAATGAAGACAAATCACCAGTCATAAGCACCTCTTGCTATTTTCATATGTAAAATCAGTAGCTGTATTAAAGGTTCACTGATATTCATGATGCTTTTGGTCACTATTGAAGATGTATTTTTTTGACAGGTCTGGGACTTTGTCATTTATAATAAACTGTGAGAATAATGGACTCAGAACTGTATGTGTCTGAGGGAGAGGTACCTCATAGTCTACTGAATTTGCCACATATTTCAGTGTTTTAAAATAATAATTAATTTTTATTCCATTTTCTAATCTATTTGTCCATTGTTCAACATAAGAGAATTTCAGCCTGTATACATGCATTAAGCACGTCTCCTACCCTGTGGTTCGCTCATCAGGCTCTGTAGATTGTTAAGGTTATGCCTCTGGGGCAAGTCTGGATATGAACTGCATCAATCTTGTACTTTCTTCCCCTTCTCCTACACCATTTTCATTTACAGAGGACCTTGGCACTGTTGGTTGTCATAGGAATGTGGTAGGATTGTTGAACAGGAAAAGGGAAGATGCATAGCTTTGCCCATGAAACATCCAGGCTGCTACCTCCACAGGCTGCAGCAGCGAAGGACACAGCTCAGAGAGTCACCAGTGACTTCGCAGTTGCAGTAATATTTGGCGAGGGCAGTGGAATTTCAGTACTCCTGTTTTGAGCCCAAAGCCTTTACAACCCCCAGCAAGGGCTGGGGACATGTTTAATGCTCTACAAACCTAGAGGTGACAGATATGTGTGAGTGAAGYGTATACGCTGCTGCTCTGTGGTCTTGAGAAGACATCGCTGTAATGCATTTCAAAAAAATGTTGCAGAACTTCTCAAGTATTTMATGAGGASACACTAAAGTTACCAAACTGTATCTCCTACAGCCTTCACAGAAGAGGCAGAAGCTAAGCTGTGTTGTGGACGGCTGGTCTTCACCCCAAAAGAGTGCTTAGTAGCACAGTTTGGAGATGATGTGAAGGAGAGACCTTGGAAATGTATGTCTGACTGCTGTGCTTCTATAGCATTCATGTCAGCAGCCTTCTGGCTATTTACTCAGCTTTGAATGGAATTATATTTGTGATGGCTCCCTTCTAAAGCCAGTTTTTGTGATGGAAGGGATTAACAGGTCTCTTTTTTAAAGGGGCTTTGCTTAGTTCTAAGCCAGTACGCTAAAAGCACCCTTGGGCTGTTTTTAATGTATGTTGGGATTGCAATACTCTAAAACATTGCTGGCAGTGATGGAGCACCTGCAGTTTTCATTCTTTTAATTTTATTTCCTAGCATTTGAACAGGAATTAATCAGACCGTGAGGAGACTGCTGCAAGGTTTAGGTAGAGTTGTGGCTGCCCAAGCTGCTTCCCTCAAAAAAAGAGAATGTCTGTCCATTTCTCTGTGACCATGTCTACGCTGGCAGTTACTGCATCAAATACTTAGCCTGAACAAGAGAATGGAAGGTCCAGCAGGAGGGAAGATCCAAAATATTTGAAGAAGGAAAAAAAAATAGTCCTGAACTTCTCTAAAGGTCATTGTTAAAAATTAAGATTAAAATCATTAACCTACTTTGGTAAAGAGGAGGCCCAGCAAGTACAGGTCAGTCAACAAGGCAACAGTATGATGCATAATGGGAGTGTGGATGTGTTGGAAATTAGGATTGTGGATGCATTGGAGGATTAGTTTTCAGTATTGTTTAAGAAGTACCCCACAAAAGTGAACGAGGATGCAAGAGCCTGAAACATGCTGCCTTTACTCCACAACAAAAAGAAATGCATCACCAAAGGGAAACCCTGGCATCTCTGCTGCTCTGAGTACCACCTTCAGGTGTCCTTCTGAATTTTCATCTTTTAGTATATGAGCTTCAAACTGTTTCATTTTCATAAGGAACAAATATAAGTGGTTTATTATTAATGCTTCTACTGACTCTAAAGATCATACTCTATATTTCCAGCAGTGTCAGACCACTGGAATTTCTTTAATTCACTGAATCAGATTCTTAGTGGACAGAAGGAAGGGTGTGATTAGCTTGGTGTAAGTCATTATTGCTCTGTGGAAATAAATCACAAGGCAAATATGAGAGTTTTGTCTGGCTTTCTTGTGTCCTTCTGCTAGAGTTCTTGTTACTGAGCACATTGTTTATTCTTCAGGAGTTGGTCAGGTAATGCTCATCTTTTAGGCACAGCTTTACTGCAATTAGTAAAATACTGATACTGTATTTCAAACCCATAGATTTAGTAGAACATTTATTTGCAAAACCTAAAGCAAGTAGATATTCATTAAAGCATCTTTTTAAGGATGTTCCTACTGTTTTCCACATTAGTGTAGTCTCAGAGAAATATATATTTAATGTCTGTGCAAGCCCTTTTTTACATGCAGCTATTCACACAAATGCTGTAAATGAAATCCATCAAGCATCTCTTAATTTATTTTCTGGTTCTTGATAACTWCTTTCTTTTGTTAGTACAGCCCTTAAGCATTATCAGAACACAGCTTCAGATTCTCCTCTTGGTTGCTCTAATTTAATTTTGAGGAGAAAAATTTAATTCAGTAGATCATCTTTGGATTTACACTGATGTTAAATGTGATGTTCTTCACTCAGCACCTTTTCCAATGAGAAAACCAATATATTGAACTATTTTACTATTTTCATATCCTTTCTTTGGTACAGTTGCCATAMGTTTTGCCTATTTATGACAGTCCTAGATAGTATACAGCTATCTAGGCTGGTTGATTGTCATATAAAGGACCAATAGTGGACATCTGCCTGGGGTAGGATGCTCTGTAAGAAAATGATCCCCTGAAGTGTTCTGATTTTGCAGCTATGCACAGCACMAGGAGGAAGGTTGACTGGAGTGACAGATGGATGCCTCTGGTTAACCTTGCTGTAGGTGCAGGAGGAGCAGATGGCAGGCAGGGTAATGTCCAGACATATGATTTTAGGTACCTTTGACCCTCAGCACAGCTGTGTACAGTAGCAAGTAACACTGGAGTCTTGTGAGTCACTTTTCCATGGTGCAATGTGCTTCTCTGGTACTTCAGACACAGTTATGAACTTGTATGCAAGAATAATGCTGTCCATGATTTCTTCTTCTGAGGGTCTTGTGGTGTCTTGCATGGATAAACTGAAGAGCTGATGACTCGCTAGTGAGATCCACAAATTAATCCCCAGTAGCTATTKCTGTGCTCTGTGTGCTATAAATACATATTGTAGGTAGAACTAGGTGCTGTAACCATGTGCATAATCACTTTCTCTGCCTGTTTTGTGGGTGAGCAGCCAAATCTATACAGAGGTACTATACAGGTTACTAATTGAGATTGCTTACTATGTAAATTATGTGAAGACCCTGAGCAAGTCAGTGGTAGAACAGAGCTGAAGTGCTGCCTTTTCTGTGTAATTCCTGGTTGTGGTAGATTTTTGGTGAACATGGCCCAGATTCTGAAATTTCCCTCAAAACATTTGCTTTTCCTTGAGTGGTCTTAGTTCAGAGGGTGACTTGATCAAAGCAGGAGAGTGATGACTTGACCTGAGATCCCTTTTATTTCACTGAGTGATGGCTGAATAGTTCTCCTTCTTCCTTGGATGAAGTAATGCTTGATCATGAACAGACATTAATCTCTACTGAGAACATTTCATATAATGGGAAAATGGAAAGAAAATGAATCCAGGCTTTTATGCAGCACTTGGCTTTCTTCTGTGGCAGAAAGAGCTGAGTGGTTTATAGGAAGGGTCCCAATTCTTCCTTTTTTGGCCTCTGCCAGCAAGCAGCTAAAGGTTAGATACAGCAAAGTGACTGCACAGCCGGGGTATAGACTCTGATATGACAGAGCCCACTGATCACTGAGGAGCTCTGCAGTCCCCACAGCAGCAGTCTTGCCCACAGTAATGGAATCATAAAAGGACGCCCTAATTTTGGGAAGCTTCTTCCTCTCACCTGTGAACAGATCCATCAATCTCTCTCTCACACCTTTCAGGAACCACTGGAAATCGGTATGTGGARATAAATGGGGCTATTTAAGGTGAGAAGGGTGAAGTTATTGCTACCAGTAGAGCTTCTCTCAAATACAGCCATTGTCAGGGTGTGCTCCTCAAATGCCAGGGACAAAGGTACCAAAATTAAGGAAAACTTTCTGCAGCTTATTATCTCTGATGATAATAATAGTCTTTTTGTGTTCAAGCAGGAGAAGGGCTCGTTTTTCAAACCCTGTGCACATATGTGCAATACCATCCTGGATCCTAATGCATTTTAAATCTTAACTGAGAGAAGATGAGCAAAAGCATTATTTTAGCATTGGAAAAATGAAACAATATAGGAACTGGCTTCTTCAAGATTGGAGGGAGATTTGATGGTTCTAAACTCTACCCTCAAGGCCCACTCAGTGCTTTAGTGCACGTTCTTCACTCTGTTAACCAGTCTAGCTTACTGAATTAGGGGCAAAATTGATCCTGTGTTAATTTTTCTTCTTTCTGGTCTTTAGTATTGTAGAAATTAAAAATAATCAGCAAAGAGTAAATAACTTGATATTTATTTCACTCAGAACTGTATAGTCCTGCAGATAGTTGCTGTGTCATAAACACTCTGCTCGCATAGGGAGCTTATCTTCAGGAGAGGCARAAGTCCCCTATTTCCCTGTAATCACTGTGGTTGTGTGAGGGAGAAAAGCAACACATAAGTTATATGTATATAGGGAGTCTTTATCCCCAAAGTAGATAAACAACAGTGAAATGGTAGTGCCTGTTGAGCCCATRATTTCCTGCCACAGGACAATGAAATAGGTGTGTTTCTTTCCCTTTTTAGTGTATACTGAAACCTTTCCCCCTTCTCCTCAGTTGGCATCTTTGTTCGAAGCTGGCCAAGAATGTTGTATAATCTCATTGCATCTCATACCATACCATAGTACTCAGTGGGTAGACAAACACTGAAATGTTTGTGTACACCTATTCCTTACTCACTTTCCCTGAAAGAGGTGAGATTGTACATTCTGTTAAGAATCACAGACTCAAATCCTTTTTGTTTATGTTGGATGGTTTTGGCTATGCTGGATTTCCTTACTGTCTCATGCACTTTTTTTTGGCAGTTTCTTTATTTGTCTTTTTTTTTTGTGCTCGTTGTGCAGCTTCTCTTGGTCTCTCACATTTACTCAGCTTGCTGACCATGGCCAGTGGCATTACCCTGCTGAGTAATGCCCARCTAGGAGCCGTGTCTTGTCTCAAACATGGCAAAGCAGGGCTGAGATCTTGCTCTGAATGACTGGCTCTGCTGCCACCTTCCTTCAAATCTCCCTTTTGACTTTGAAAGACTAACTGCATCTTTTGCCCTGTTTCACCATCCCTGCACCCTGCCTAGCCCATGTCCAGTGCAGAAACTGGGACATGCAAACAGCAGAACTCGTGGCCATAAGTAATGTGGTGTTTTAATGTCATCCCGTGGGTTTTCTTTTTAAATTGAAGCCAACTGCCTTCAGCAGCAGTCGCAGATGAAAAGGTCTTTAAGTGCTCGTGAGCTTTAGCAGGAAAGGAGCCACTTATTCTCTGCRAGCCTGAGTGTGCCTTGGAGGCTTCTCAGAAAGAGAGCATTTGAAGAAAACAAGAGCTGATTTCAAGTCCAATCAGACCATCCCCTGCAAAACAGACTCAGCCCTGCCCTGTTTCTCTTGTTCATATTGGTTTGCAAATTGCGTTTAAACAAGCTTTCACACTGACCCTTTGGAATCACCTTATAAACCACAGACTTTTTGATTTTTCTTCCATGTGTGAAGTAGAGTTAGTGACGTGATTAAGGCTTTGCATGTATACAGAGAGAGATGGAGAGAAACAGGAGCTGGCTTGACAGCTCAGGAGGAGTGTCCTGCTCTGGCTGTGGCTTCTGGGGACATGCTTAGCACAGTGAATATGTGACTGTAAAATTTTTGTCTGGGGATAAGCACATACTGTACCTGTGAGGGAAGGGATGYTGCTCCTAGCTTTGTGCTTACAAAGTCTTCGGTGCCACAGGCCAAGCCCAGTCACACTCATTCACTTGATACTCTGCTATTAAAAGCTGATTTTATAAAACTGCTTGTTTAGCACAAAATCACAGACATTGGAAACAGAAAAAAAATTAGTTTATTTATACAGTTTATTTTTACACTCTCCCAATTATCTCCAGATGTTCCCACGTCATACGTTCCAGCCCTCATATAGTCCCCTCTTAAGTCACACCTTTCATCTAGAAATTACCAAGGAATAAMAATTAAGTTCTATTTTTATCTCTTCCAACACCTCATGACTACACAGGACATGAAACCTAATTCGTATGACACAGAGCTAGAATTATGTGGTAAAGGCCACAGAATTTTTCCTTGTGTCCTTTTCTCATCTGTTTACCTTTGGTTTTGGTTGAGCTTCATTTATTTCTCATTAATCCACAAGTCCCACTCCTAGTGCATTGTTCTTGCTTGGATGTAAAATGCAATGGACAAATACTCCTGTGCATTGCAGGAATTGTTCAAGGAAAGTTAAAGGTTCCAGTAAATAGACTACATATTTTAGAGTTTTGGCTCTGTCAGGCAGTCTCTCCCAACACTGATCAGAAACCTGATTAGGAGTGAATCTCCCCTTTTATTCTTTCTTAATACAAAGCTGGAGGTGGCTTGGAAAGTATGCTTGAGGAACCTTTCACAATAACAAATCACTATATTGCTTAATATATAATCATAATTACTGCTACCTACTCCCAGGGAAAAAGAACATTGCACTTCTTCGTGCTGATGAGACCATGAACATGGTAGAATGAAGATATTTAATTTGTCAGCCTTAGTATTCAGAGTGAACAGAACTTTATAGTAAGTCATAAGATACCACTTCCAGATCTGGAACTGCTACTTAAGCATTGTACTGGTTGATATCAGGAGGGGTGTTTGTTTACATGTTTTTACATTTTCTGTACTTGAAGCACTAGCAATTTTAAATCAAATCTCAGAAGGGCATGAATCTAAGGTTTGAACTTTAAAAATGAGACTTTTCTATGGCTCTTTCCGTTCTCTCATAGCCATATATTCAGAGGAATTTTATCATTTTATCTCCTTGCACTCTTAATGATCAGACTGAAATCCCCGTAATGGACTCACTGCTGTCTAATGTACTGTGTGTACCTGCCAAAATGACCATGGTGCCCCTTTACAGCCAAACAAGAGCAGAGTCTCTGACACCAGGTGTTGGTTCTGCAGTGAGAAATATGTGGTCTGTATTCCCATCCAAATACCCTCACCTCCCATCTTCCTAGATGTTTCAAGAAAGTAATCTTGGAATTTGGCAAGGGAGCAGGGGATCGCACATGGCCAGAATTCCCCTGCACAGATAGCAAAGCAATTAGGTCTAATTTAAGACAACAGTCATCCAAGCTGTTCTGCGTGGAGCCAAATTGAAGTATAACCAAAGCAGATTGCAGGATGTGAGCCTAAATTTGAAACCTCAATATTCTTAGAACTTTTCTTTTATATTTAATTATTATTTACTGTTTGTTTATTTTTTAGCAGTTTTCCTCTCCTTTKTCAAGCATAAAAAACAGCCAGCTGATTTCTGTAAACGTGTCAGAATCAATCTTTCCTTATGAGTAATAAAGAATACATTTATGGGACGTTTCTTTTCCACAATGTAGTGCCAGCTCTTCTTTCCACCAGGAGAGGCTGTCTGTTCCATGGTAACTGGAATAGAAATATGATTTTTCAGTTGAAATATCCTAATGAGGCTCAGAACAGTGAGGCCCACTTAAGACTGACGGRAGGGAATTGGTGATTTTGAATAAAGTGCTCCGGCCATTTTAGATAGGGATATTTTCTGAAACAAAAGGGGCAGAAAGTCTCTGAAAACCCAAACATTATCAGACAAAGAATTAACTTCTTCTTTATAGCTGCTGAATTGAACTATCACAGGAAGGGAAAAAAGCTCCTTAATGGTTTACCCAGACATTGATTCTCTGTTGTTGTCAAACCCCAGCTGTTCTGTGGAAAGGAATAGTGGGGTCAAAGTATAACCCTTGTTCCACACCATGGAGGATCAATACCTGCAGTATAATTCAGGTAGTTGTAATTACAAGGTCTTGACAGCTTTGCCTGTAGGTTAAATGACAGTCAATACCAAGTTGGTAGATTTCTTTTTCCTGAAAGCCCCTAAATGTGTGGGTTTTGCTGCTTTTCTAACAAGAAGAGATCTTGGAGTCCTGGCACTTCTAAATTGTGTGCTCTGCAGACCACCATGTCTACTGAGCATGGGTGTGTAGGATAAACTCTGGCTCATTTACCCCAAGGAATCCCATTCCTTTGCTTTCCATGCAGCCTGCAAATCATCCTATTTTATAATGTTAAGATTTTTTTCTGTTGTGGTGGGCATGGGGAACGTATTTCCAATGACCAGGACCAGCTTCCCTTTCATGTGAAGGACAAGGCTGAGGTTTCCAAAGCAGCAGCATGTGGTGATGGGTGGGATGGCAGCTCTGGAGTCAAATCACCAGCACTCCAGAAGATATGCTGGATAGCTTTTTGGGTGGATTCCTGCTTCTCCTGGATTTCAAGTGCTGTCTTGACATTCTCATCCACATCTGCTGTCACTGTGGATTAAATGATTTGTGTTCTTACCACACAGCAGGACAAACCATAAGGCTCCTTGTGTACTTGTGTGCATGCAGGCACTCATGCCTACCTAATGCTCCTCTTCTGAGTAGTCACAGGCTGTACAAGGGACATTCTGCACAGCTCACCACTGCTGCTCAGCTCTTACTGCCTTCCACCAGTGGCAGGAAGAGGGTGGTGCCCAACACAGTAAGAGCTCAGTGGGACCAGTCACCATTGCATTGACAGGACCTGCTTGGCTGACCCTACCTGTGAAATAATGCAAGCAGCACATCATTGAAATGATGCAGGTGCAGCTCTGTGCATTAAAAAAATGATGGCATGGTGCTAATCAGCATTAAGACAAAAGCAGCACAGTGTGCTATCCTGAAAGAGATAAGACACCCCAGTGCTGGGGCATGTGGAGTCCAACTCARCTCTGCATGCTGAGTCCCAAAAGCCCAGAAACTAATCACATGGGGAAGGGCTGTGGTAGTGTGTGTGCACCAGTTTGATATTTTTGGGCACTGCTGAGTGATCCAACTTACATACCATCAAGGAGGGGGAAAAAAACCCAATTGAGTTACATCAGTTTATGAATGTTGAATGCTTTTCTTGACATTCTGCACAGTCTGAGGCACTGGAAGAATTTATAGACTGATCTTCTGTGTACTTCCTGGGAGTATGTTCATCTTGAAAWTTTTCTATTGTCAGTCTGCATTGCAAGGAAGAACAAGTAGGTTTTTTGCCCTGATATTCCCATCCAGAACCTCTCAAAAAATTTGGTATTCACCCAATAGTTGGTGTGCCCTACCAACAGAGTTTTCTGTTGGTTTTAAAACAACTCAAAAGCTCAAAAATTTTAGTTGTCTGTCATGACAGTTACCACATCTGGAGGGACTTATAACACAAGTAGAAATGAGGAGAAAAAATCCTGAACTTCAAACAAAGATATATTGTTTATTATTACCGCTGATGGAAACCAAAAGAAAATTCCTGTCTTACCCTTGCAAATCATAATTCTTCCCCTGCTTTATATTTCATCTGAAAAAAATAGCCTCCTTAATAGCATCTAGGAGTCACACTGTAGTGACAGGGAGGGAAGTGTGCCACTCTATGAATAACAAATAAACTGGCAGCAGCATCCAAAACCTATGTTTTTTTAGAGGTCTGTCATCTTAGCATTCACTAGACTAAGCCATACTTAGCTGGTGAGACCAGATGAGATAATATAGGAGCTACAGACCGTCCCTGCTGTGGACAGCTGGTAAAGTCATTTAATTTTTAGCCAGAGATTTATCTGCAGACTTTCACTTAAACATCCCTGAATACAGAGGCACAGAAAAGGATTATATCTGTCTGTCTAGAAGTATATATGTATTTCTTACATATTTTAAAGAATGAGAGCTTACTTCTGAGTCAGGATGTAAGTTTTCAAGCTTAAGTTGTTCTAATAAAATAAAAATTGCTCGATATACAATGTCCACAAAAAAATTGAAGAACAATGTGAGCAACATAACTTCATATTTTCCATATGGATTTGAAATGAAGCTGTTTAATAAAATGGAGACATCTTTCAGTTTGAAATTTCTGTAATCTCTCTGCAATTATGGGATAGACAGGTAATCGATGGGAATTTTGATTTTTTACTTACACTGAAAATCCACCCTGATCCTTGTTTTCACTGAAGCATTTAAAATAATTTGTTAAAATAATTTGGATCTCCTTTAGATAGGAATGCCTAGAACAGGATTTACAACTGATATATGCAATGAATGGGAAAACAATGTTTACCGGCGTCCCCTGGGTCTCAATCAAGGCATTAGCCATGGTTATTGTAATAACAAAGGAAGGTGCATCCCCTCTTGGCAAATTCCTGTTGTTTGCTTATCTCATGTGCAGCTCTCTGGTGTTTTATTTGAAGAACATTTATTGATTGTTCCTCATTAACAATCATGTTGTATTGAATGAAAGGAGTCAAGCCATGTTTGATATACTGCCCTCAAACCCTCAGGCTTAGCACATCCGTCCTGGTTCCATTTTTTCCCTGACTGCTTCTATTCATTATTTTTAATGGACACTTTGAAAACTGCATGATTAGGAGCTGATTGTGCTTAATTATTTTCTTTTTCTTTTTTCTTTTTTTTTTTTTTTTGTGAGCGAACAGATCTTATGTTGTAGGAACATACCAGCTCATTCAATTTGGTGCATGCAACATCTAGATATGGGTATATCTAATCTGATACTATCTTACTTAGAATAGCAAATATGTTGGACCAGAGTTCAGGAGGCTCCCTAGAGAACAGCTGCTAGCTTAACTTTGCCTTATGACTGACTTTTGTCCTGAAACAAAAGAGCTTATTGTTCCATTTTAAGCTAGCCAGACTAGCAGTGTGCTGTTCTTTTTGTTTTTTCCTTAGGTAGAGATAGATTGGCTCTGGATGATTCTGATTAAATTCCTTTTTTTCTACAAGAATAACACAGACCGGTTTATGTTCTTCTCTCCTGTTCAGAACCACACACCAAACTAGTTCTTTTTCTACAGCTTCTCTTTTCACAGATCTCACTATCCTACAAGTCTAGATACTATTGGATTTCCAGACAGAGTAAATAGACACATCAGATTTACTTTTTATCATTATTAGTGTGCAGAACTGTCTCAGCATCCCTTTTGTGCGTGTCATCTCTAAGCCTTAAATCTTGATCTCTTTGACTTATCCATAAGGATAATCCTGAACAATTTTAATTATTTTTAACATCATTCACATTTTGCTCCTGCCGGAAAAGGTATTGATAATTTTGGGGCTCAACATAATACTTTTTGTCTGATTGTATCTGTTCCTGAACCATACATCTATACTTTTGCTTCAACCTATTTATCAGGGTATGGGCTACATACTTAAAAAGGAGAGCAAGGCATGTTGTAATGTTACTTGATAATTATATAAACAAATCATAACTCCAAGAAGTGACATTTTAACAATCATCAGCTAATTGAACTTAAACTTATAAATAACTGGGGATGTATGATCTTTGTTTGACGAATGTAGTCCAGCTCCTTCAGCATAACCATAATTCTGCTTTCTGAGTCACCAGTTCCCAAGCTGCCTGTTT
This sequence comes from Cardinalis cardinalis, assembly GCA_014549065.1. Taxonomy (NCBI): domain Eukaryota; kingdom Metazoa; phylum Chordata; class Aves; order Passeriformes; family Cardinalidae; genus Cardinalis; species Cardinalis cardinalis. The sequence goes on along the minus strand of JACDOX010000005.1, from coordinate 821,030 downwards.
TTCTCTGGAKGGCAGTGCTGTACACATGCATCATGCAGCACTGACACAAACACAGTTTATTAAGCCACTTTCATCTCTGGTGAAAGTAAATGCTACTGCTGATGSCTGCTGCAAAGTCACCAGTATCAGCTGAAAAAGTTCTGCTATTGTTGTCATATTGTTGTCAGAGCTCTGGAAAAAGAAAACAGTGCCAGCTACTGGTTGAATTGAAAAAACAGATTTTTTTGGGGTGCCTAATGTGCATTTTGGCATTTTTTTWAAATTTAATCCTCAGCAAATTCTGTTCTACACCAATAAAATTAAACATGTATTCCCATCTCCTTGGCAACTAATGCACAGATTTGTATCAAAATGCTGCCTGAACAGGAGTCAGGTGCGGCTAGATGCCCTGCATCCCATGCCAAGTCAATTCTTTGTTCCCAAACCATTAAACAGATACATCTTGTGGAATGTTTATCCTCTCTAAAGTAGCTGCAAACTAATTTCATTCTACTCTCAGGTGATTTCTTTCTTTTTTTTATTTTTAGTTGCAAGTGCAAAAGGAACAGGTGATACCTGACAATGGACAAGGTAGTGAGATTTTGTCCAAACATCCATGTCTGAGCAAGCAGTTTCTTTATGACCTTAGCATGCATTTCAGTGAACAAATTCAACACCAGCTGCATTTCCCCTCACTGATAGAAAAAAATTATCCTTCTGGGGCTCAGCTTAGTTTTCTAAGAAACTTTCTAGCCTTAAAAATTGTGGGAAAAGCTCAAGAATGTGACCTCAGTGTCACAGGACACCTCATTGTGGACAAGCCTTTTAGGTGGTTGATCTCTTGCTGTGTTTTGGGATGTTTTGAAATGCTCCCAGTTTGCATGCTGACCCTACTTGCAGCCTCCCCAGAGCSCATGCAGATGCTTTCCAGCAGACACATACAGGTGTGCATTTTGCTCTCCAGACTTTACCAGGGAGGTTTTCTGGCTCACTGCTCTCACCAAATGGTGTTTGTCTTTCTCACTTTCACAAGATCTCACCTCTGGGAGTCACAGCTATTTCCAGTTTCCATCTCTCTTTGAATTCCCAAGTTACCAGAGGCTATGAGACAGCTCCTTTCACAAACTCCAGACCCCTCCGAATCAGGATCTCATGGCAGACACCGTGGTGTGCTGGGGCTCGGTGCTCTTGGCTTGTGCTGATTTGGAGCTGAGTGCTTCCAAAAGCCACCAAGGTGCCCAGCTTCTCCTGAGGGCCAGAGCCCTCAGCCAAGAGAACTGAGCCATGATTCACTGCTCATCACATCACACATGAAGAACCAGCTATCAAGGTCCTCCCAAGCCAGTCTGATCTACATTTTGGAAGCCAGTGAGAAAAGTGGTTCTGGAACACCTGAGATAATGTGTGCTGATATAGCTCTGCTCTAGTACCCTACAGCTCCTTTTTAGATGTCAGCTAAAATGTACAACTAAGACAACTCAAAAACTGACTCCAGGGTCTGTGTAGTGGGCTTTATCTCTGCTTAAATTTGCAAATAGCCTGAAATACTGGTTTTGAGCAAATAGCCCACCTTATTGAGATGTTTAGAAACAAAAGGCACAAAATGAAGCACTAAAAAACCGCAATACAGTAAGCAGATTGTCTCTTAAAAAACCCAGCAATAATGATGATTATTTTTCCTAGTTTGTCCAACAGTCATATATGTTAAAATCATGTACATCTGTCCCAMAAATATTGTACTATCTAGGTACTTTGCAATAGCTTGAGCCATGCCAGCACTGAACTGTTTCAGTCAAGACTTAACATGTCTATAAATATGTCTATGGTGAGGTGTATGGAGAGGAATTTGAGTGTATGTGAGTATTTGAAAATCAGAGTTTGACTTTGTGGTGGGTTAACCTTGCCTGGAAACCAGGTGCTCACCAAAGCTGCTTTGTCACTCCACTCCTCAGCTGATAGGGGAGAAAAAATATAGCATAAGACTTGTGGGTTGAGATAAGGACAGAGGGAGATCACTCACCAGTTACTGTCACAGGCAAAACAGACCTGACTTGGGGAAATGAGTTTAATTTACTGGCAATCAAATCAGAGTAGGAACAGGAACAGACTGCTCCAGCATTAGTCCTGCACAGGGTCACAAATCTTGCCAGCAAACCTGCTACAGTGCAGGCATCCCTTGGCATCACAGCATCCTTCAGCATTTACCTGCTCCATTGTGGGTCCCTCCATGGCTGCTGGTGGATCTCTGCTGTACAGTGAAACCTTCACAGGCTGCAGGGGACAGCTGCCTCACCATGGTCTTCATCACAGGCTGCAGGGGAATCCCTGTTCTGGCACCTGAAGCACCTCCAGCCCTTCCTTCTCGGCTGACCTTTGTGTCTGCAGAGCTGYTTCACTCACACACTCTCACTCCTCTCTTCTTTGACTGCAGTTTCTGTTGTGCCTTTTATTCCCGCCTTGAATGTTTTCTCCCAGAAGCACTGCCACTGTCACTGATGTGTTCAACCTTGGCCAGCAGCGGGTCTGTCTTGGAGCCAGCTGGCATTGGCTCTGCCAGACATAGGGGAAATCTCCAGCACCTCCTCACAGAAGCCCCTCCTGTAGACCTCCTGCTACCRAAACCTTGCCATGCAAACTCAAGGCAGACTTGCAAGAATAAAACTATCTCAGAGGAGCCAAATCTCTTGACAGAGCTGTTGAGCAATGCTGGTGTGCTCAARCATCAAACTAAACAGAGGCCAACTGTCTGGAATCCCAGTCTCTGCTTGATTCCTCATGACCCTGCTCATATCAGTATTTTGCGGAGGATACCTGTTTGTCATCACTGCAGGAGGAGGTCTTCTCCTGACCTTTACAGTGAAAAGYTCACTGGCTCATCAGGCAGTGGTGCACAGTCCCCTGACACTGTTAATCTCAATAGCAAGCTAGAAGGTCTGCCATGGGAACAGGTAGACCACTCATCACCCAGTGTCACCTTGSCTTCTTTCAAAATTAGAAAAAAAAAAGCCAAAAACAACAACCCAAGCAGTTCTTCATAGCAAAACTGACAACARGTTTTTATCTGTTACTTGTGCTGACTGTTATCAGTTTGGATTGCCAGAAACTTGGAGTGCTTCTGAATATTGGTCTCTGCTTCACCAGTTGTCCACAGCTGCCAGCTGTATGTTCTTCATGTAGACCATGCTGCATCATCAGATAAAATGGCAATATTGCCTCCAAATAATGATCCATTTAGCACTATGTCCTGGTCAGGCCCATATCAAAATATTTTGAAACTTACTGATAGATGATGAGGTTTTTCTATGGGTGAAAGTAGCTCTACTGTTAATCTTGGGGTCGGTATCAGRACACTGGAGCCAGCTTTGAAGCTTTTGTCCCTGAGTATTTCCTCCTCAGCCCAGGACAGTTTATCCTATGGTCATGTACAAACAGGAGCACACTGATGGATAAACAGTGTTCCTGCTGTGTCCTGTTTGGGAGCTGTAATTATTACTCAACAAATTACTGGGTATCCTGCTGAGACATTATTTAATGCTACTTCAGGTGCACAGGAACTGATTAATTGAATGCCCCTGTAAGCAGCCATTACTGCTGCTTCAATAGGATTTTATTGTTTTGTCTCTCCCCCATTGGGTATTTRGAGGACTTTTTCATTGCTTAACTCCCATATCACAAGAATTTACGTCTAGGGAAGAGGGAGGAGATCTGGCCCTTCCAGGTCAGTCTGGGACTATGACTTTGCCTCTGTAAGAGCATGCACCACATGAATTAATGTAGATCACCGTGGTTAGTTCTTAAGCTGATACAACTGAAGGTTTGTCTCCCCATCTAACACATCCATTGGATTAACAAAACTATTTAACATGACTCTTGGCCACAAAAGAGAACAGTAATCATGGAACTTTAGCCTCCAAATCCAAATGAGTATGTCTGAGATGGAGCTCAGCCCCCGTATGGCAGTCAGGATTGGTATAATCAAGATGGGTTAATGGAAAGATGGGTTTGGGCTGCTTGGGAGTTAATCCATAGCAAAATTCTAAATTAGCTGTCTGGATACAGAGAGAATTATGATCTTTTATAAACCTTTAAACTGTTCACAGATCATGTATTATTCTGCATTTTAAATCAGTCTCATGCAAATCAGCCCTATGGGAGGAAAAAGGGTGAGTAAGATACTGATTTCTAACCTGCGGTTTTGCTTAAATTATGTTTTTCTGGCTCTGATTTACAGACACGAAGTRTAATTCTGTGATCAGAGCCTCAGATGGACTAAAGCTGCATGACTGCTATGGCTAGGGGAATGCTGTAAATTCCGATCTGCCTCCATTTATGCTGCTGTAAAGAACGATTTTGTTTTTTCATTTTGTCTGCAGATAGCAAAGGATAGTTTGCAGTTCCATGAGTACATTTCTGTTAAAACATAAGTTCTTACTTTCAAAGTGGTTTTTAGTRTCTGGCTGCCTGACACTGAGACATCTAGTGGTTTTCATTGAAATGTCTGTGAGCCTTGTTACTTATGCCTTGATGATTTCTCAGCTCTACTTTCTCTCCCAGGTAACCAGCACTGTTAGCTGGGTRGATACCTTAAGCTCACTGGTTAGATGGGTACCAGCACATGTGCATGATGACTCCCCAGTTTATCTCAGCCACAAGTGAAAATCAGCCGCACGTACATGGAAAAACTAACCTGATGAAAAAGTCCTCCTTCTTCTTTTCCCTTGTGCTCCTTAAAGAGCTTAATTCATCTCAGTGGAGAAAAAATAATAATCAACACTTAAACAATGGGTTTTTGCTTGAAACCCTGGGCAATGGTTTTTAAGCAGCTCATGGTTGTTCAGTCATGTGCAACTCATTTGAACTCAGTGAGTGCTGCATGCCTGAAACTGTGCAAAGCAGTTTGAGACTTGTACATAGAGCAGTGTAAAAACGTTAAGGATGAGTGCTGTCTCCTTTCAGGTAGCTTTTCATCCCRCATCTTGTACATGAAGAGGCACCAATTCTGCTGACATCTTTATGTGGGAAGAGGAAATTACAGTTTTCCTGCTGTCACCTTCCCAGACAATAACCAAAGCTGGTAGTTTCTGTGAAAATTCTCACATCTTAATTCAGTATCTTTTCCTTTGTCTATTTTCCTCTCTACCTATAAAGTCTTCTAACTCTAGGCGAGTAGTGTTGTCAATTTCTTGGKTGCCTAAAGCATAAGTGACTGCATTGATGTGGCCTCAAAGTACTGTATCTAATTTGTGCCTTCTTATTTTGCCCAAGAGAACTATGGATTTCAGCAGCTGAATCTCATTTAGCCTGCCAGTGTAGGCTAGGTCAGCATTTTTGCTCAGATTAGAATGATACTTTTGAAGTGAGTCTCCTGCCTGTCCTGATTGCTGCACTTTGGCTCACATCAGGGAGCTTTAACAGCATGCAGCAGTTTGATCCCGGTGGGTGAAACCAGGCTGAAGCCCTCATCTGGGAGCACACTGCTGTGACACAGTTGCTGATGCATGCTGGAGATCATCAGAAGGAGCCCCCTGAAACACATCCACAGTGTGAGTGTTGGGTCTTCAGCAGCTCCAGCTCCACTCCAGAGCTTCCCACCAGTTGCTCCACATTACTTGCTAACGTGGATGTTGGTACTTGTTTCTGGAGTCCTCTGCTGCTCTGAGCCACGCTGGGTTGAGTGTGCTCTGAGCAGCATTTCTGGGTGAGCCAGGTGACTCCAAACAAGTCAGCCCCTAAATTCATGTCTACACCAAACACATTATCATTCCATAGCAAGAGCATTGCTGCTGGAAGATTTATTACATATATGTGCATAAGGAGAAATGAAGATTACCATTTTTTCTTTCAAAGCARGTTGACAAGATAATGAATGAATGAACGTGCAGCTCTTACTGACACACTGGATGCCTAATTCAAAAGTCATCCTGCCCATGTTAAAGTCGTAATTGCTACCAATTGGGAAAAACCTCAATTTAGCTCATGTTACCTGTATTTTAAGTTTCTTCTTTCTCAGTTTTCATGTACTGAGATTTTGAGTCCCCTGTTGTCAGGGGTCATTACTTCAGAAGGTTCGGTCAGAAGAACCAAATCACAACATTTTCAATATCCTTCTTGATACAGTACTTCAAATCCCTTTGCCCATGACAGGAAATGCAGTACAACTGACTCGGTAAATGCTTGAAATAATTGAATRAAATCCTCTCTTGAGTGTAGAACACAGAGGTTCAAAGCAAATGGTTTCAAATCCARAGATCAAAATAGAAATGCAACGTAATGGGTGTTGAAGGAGCAGGGAAAAAATTTTCCTTTCATTGTGATGAAATTCTGGGTTCTTTCAGCTTCCCTTGCAGCGATTCTGATATTTTCATCATTGTATGTTTTAAACCACAATTGAGATTTAATACTGTGYCAAATGAGATAATTTATCTTCATCTGACTGCATATTTCTAGTTAATCTACTTAGCAGATTTCTACTAGCTCTGTCAACCATAAACACAACTCTACCCTTATACAGATTTGTTTCAGTGCTTGTGGCTGTGTGATTACCTCTCCCATCTTTGCTTCTGTAAGCTTTCTTTCATGCATAATGGCTTACAGCTCAGTTGTGACTTGTCAAAAAAAAAAAAAARAAATGTTTTGTTTGCATGTGGTTATGCTGTTGGGAATATAACATCCTCCCTTCTTAATCAGGAAATGCATTTGGAGTATACAGCAAAACTGCTACCCTGCCATACTTTTCACTGATATTGTATTTAAGTCCCTTGCAACACAGAATATCCAGTTCTCAGTTATCTTTTTGTGCTACAAATAAACAAGTGTAGTATTTTGCATACTCCCAAGTTGTATAAATAGTTGTGAAATTGATTTCTCGGGCAGGTCTTCTGTTCCCCAGCCTTGCTCCCACTCAGCATGTGGTTAACATTGCACCTCTGGAAGCAGTTCCAGCTGGTTTTAATCTTATTCCACATCTCTCATGGGCACTTCAAACTCTGTATGCTGGTATCTACACTAGTAAATTACTCATTCCCAAGAACAGTCCTGAGGGCTGATGCCAGCTGGTGGGAATCAGTGGGCTGCTGGGGTTTACTGACATCCCTAGGCTGGGAAACTCCCCCAGCCTGCACAGGAGGGTGGCTGGGTCCCCACTGCACTTGGCAGCAGGTTGGCAGCCCCACTGGAGCAGTGCCAGTACTGTGGCTGAGAACCCTTTTGCTTTTGGATGACATGGAGAACTGCAACCCAGGGCCTGGGGGTCTTCCCAATTCTTAATTAATTAACTAATACAGGCATAGCTTTATTCAAGGCTTGTGTGCTGTCTTCCAAAGAAGTTAGGAAGTACAAGTCCCTAAGTCAGATTTGCACTTTAAAATTCAAGTTTTTCTGAGACAGGGAGATTTCACAGCACTTCTAAAATAAACATTTAAAATTATTCATACTGTCTGGTTGTCATGCAAGTGAAAAAGTGCTAATGGTGTAAAGGGGTTTGAAGTGAGATGAGGTTTTGCATGGCTGTTCTGTGGAGCACTCTAGTACTGAGCAAAATAAGAAACATTAGACTTGGAGATGAGTATCAGTGCTGCATTGTAAAAAATGGGTATGGAATTCCTCCTTCTAGCTAATTTATAGTCCCAATTTCTGTGATAATGAGCTATGCTATGACCCAGCAAAAATTTCTGTCTTYGTTCCAGAATCAAGGAATGAAGAGAAACTAACATATAACAAACCTCGCTCTGTTAGGGAGCTCTGCAGTGTTATGATCARCTTTGATATTGAGTTCATGTGTGGTAAGAGAACTCCACATAACAATTTATGTCTCTTGGATGGGGAGTTTGCACTGAGATAATGAGAAAAAGGCTGCATTCATTCAGTCTCCTTGAGTAAATGGTTTTAGTTGCCAAATCATTCCTATTTTCAGTAGAGAAAGGAAAAAAGGTTTTTAAACATAAATCAGGGTATATGGCAAATAGTTCTCCCTTTCAACAATTTTAGCACAGTGCATTTTTTAGAAATATATTCCACTGATGAAAGAGTACATCATGAGCCAGAAAGTTCTGACTCCTTTTTTTTATTTTTGCATGATGTATTGTAATAAAGCACATTCCTGTTTGAAGTTAGTATATGTCAACTGATATTTATTTAATCTGGGCAAAAGAATTGCAAGAACAGCAACAGATCATATTCTGTTGTGTTGCATTTTTGGTCTGCTGAAATAGATGGGAACAGGAGCTGGTAGTGGTTTTTGCCGAATAAAGAAAAAGAAAGCTGATCTGATCAGTTACTGACTGGCTCATCTCTTTTGGATGTTGTCACTTATGTCACCTGTTCTTCATCTTTCCATAATAAACAAGATCAGATGAGAAAGGTGGAGAATTTTTTCTGCAATGAAATAAAAATGAGGAGATCATTAATGCTCTGATGTTAAACATCCTCTCAATAGGGAGCTTCTGTCTCAGTTCAAGATAATAGACAATGAAGCTCTAAGACAGGAGCAATTTAAATTACATTTTAATCAAGTCTCAGGAGGGAAGGCAGCATTATGTGAAACTGCTAATAGAAAAACAGCAATGTTTCTTACTCTATCATTTTTGTGCATTATGCCTGAACAATCTGATGAATTAACAGATTATCTCCTAATTCAGTCAAACAGTTCTGTGATGCTTTAAAAAAAAATCCCATCCTACCTTCCTGACACTCTTTCAGAACAATAACATCAGACAATCAGAGTCTCTTATCTAATTTCATTGCATTTAAAGTCTGAGGGGTGAAGGCAGTGTGAATGTAAGAGGCAATGTTGTTAGCACTGCTGCTTTGTGACTTTGAATGGAAATATTTTTTCTTCCTTAGACTTTTATGCACCCTGTCAATGTTGCTGGAACAACCTATAATCTGTATAATAAATGCTAGAGATTTGGCCTAGAGTCCAGTGAGTAGGCTGAGTTTTCGTGTGGCTTTTTCTTCTTCCAGAAGGCAAACTCAATCAGCAAAATGTACCAATTGTAACAATTATTTAGTGTGAGGTATTACTGACAGAGATGAAATGGCAAGTGTGCTGTACTAATCCCACTTCCCAGGCTGGAAATGGAAACTGCTGATTAAGAGCAGCAAATCAATTTGCTAACTATAGTTCTAAAAATAAGGTGTGCTGCAAATAGAAAATTAATGGGGAATGGATAATGTTGAATGGATTGATCAATGGAAATGTAAGAGAAGACAAATGATGTGTAACTTTACTTTTCCCTTGGCTAATCAGCTTCATGCCCATATGTAACCAATGAAAGAAGAGAGAAAGAACACATTAGTAAAAATTAACCAACGACACTGAACACTGCTCCTCCACAACCCTGAGGAATTAGTGCAGGAAAGAGAAAAAATGCTTTACATGAAAAAMTTTTTTATTTCTCTGAGTCTTGGTTTAGCTGAAATAGATCCACTCTGCCGTGTATTATCCCTGGATCCACCACTCTGTAAGAAGGGGGTACTGGAAAGGGGAAAAAATGGAGGCAGGGGCATTACTGGAGATAAAAGGAGTAATGTCTAAGGAACTTGGACTGGGCAAGGGCAAATATTACAGTTTAACTGTTCATTGCCCTTACTGGGTTTAACTTGCAATGGTGACTATGGTCRTGGTTTCACCTCACATGCCATTCCAGTGACTGATTGGGATTACTTAGGGTAAAATAAAGTGAAGAACTTTGCCTCTTAAGGCTGAGMAATCTTAGTGAAATTTGGAGGAAACTAAGCAAAAGTAGAACTCTGCAGCTTAGAGATGCATTTGTGCTGCGACCCAGATTAATCTGAATACCTGCAGTTGTGCTGTCTTTGGAATTCCCTCCTTTAAGAGGAAAAACAGGTGGATGATTCATGACCTCTTCTGGGAGTCTGTTTGCATGAGGGTCCACTACTGATCTTGTGCTCTTTGAGAACACATGTCCCTGTGTTACTCTATGTCATATCTTGATTCCTGATCTGAAAACCACAGCAGTGTTTCTCATTCTCCTCAAGCCAAGAATGGAATGGTGGACAGCTTGGAGAGAATCTAGTGTTTTAGTGCAAAGGTATATATTTCAAATAGCTTTCTTTCATAACAATGGCGGTGGTTTTGAACATATTTTTAATAGAAAATATTGATTTCATTTGTAGACATGTACTAATATCTATAAAACTGAAAACACTGAAAGCATCTTGATTTTTGAAAAARAATAGAGAAATCTGGGGGATGTTTGTCTTCAAGAAAACCAAAGCTAAATTGATTTTTGTTGTGATGTTTGAAGATCCTCAAAATCTAATTGCTTTTTTACTGTTAAAATTCAAACAAACAAACCAAAGCATGAAAAGCCCCCACATTTCGTGTAGTGACAATTCAAAGTCCATCCCCCATTTCTTTTAGGAATTATTTGCCAGTTTCTTTCAGGAATTATTTGCCAGCTTCTAACCAGGAGTTCCTGTGATCAGAAAGCTCAGGATTAAATCCAGCAAAGAGCAAGGTCCTGATGATGAGGATGCCAGTGCTGTGTTCTGGGCAGTTGACTGCATTTTGGCAGACCAGAGATTTCAGGAGCCTGCCCTCCAAAGCAGGCATGTCCTGGTGAGGGTTTGTTGGCTTTATGCTGCTGACTGCAATCATCACAGCATAGCTTCATGTAAAAATCAGGAAGCAGGGCCAATCCCAATGCCGTCATGGCTTTGCACAGACTTTCCACAGCCAGGTATATTCCTCAGTGGCTGGAGTGTTTTGTCAGATCAACGTTTCTTCCCCATATTTGATCCTTCTGCTTGTGGCAGTAGTAAGATTTATGTGACACGAGGAACAGTAGTTACCTTTTCAAACTTATTWGTATTTTCAACATGCAAAGCCAGTTTGTGATTACTCCAAAATTGTTTGGGGTGATGAGATATGTTCTGAGATGAGCTGTATTTTTATTTAATTAATCAATTTCCCGAACATGCATGAATATAATAAGCTCAGTTGCAAGTCTGGAACAGGCCAGTGTTGATACCCAGTGCAGTGAGACATCTAGCTAAGACCAAATCCAGCTTGCATCTAGTGCCATAAGCTATCACAGGGCTTTGCTTGATTACTTTGGGAAGAGCAGAACTGGGAAAGGGAAGGTCTGAGGTGGAGATCCAGGTATGTTTATGAAATGAGTGGGTGACCTTATAGATGGCATGAGCAGTTGAACAAAYCAGATGGCACTTTAACAAAAACCTGGATGATTTTGGAAACTCTCACAAGAACTGATGCTTTCAGAGAGCCCAKCAGTCAAATTATGGTACTGTGTATTTGGCTTCACAAGCTGAGCCACCTCGAGATTCCTGCGTTAGGATGTGACCATACTAATCCAGCATTTGTGGTGCATGAAGTGTCCATGTTGTTGCCAGGGCCTGGAAATATGGGGAGCTTTTAATCTGGCATGGCATGTCATCCCAAGGAGAACACTGTGCCTGAATCTTCAAAGATGATCTTGTCTCATTGGCTTCCAGTTGTGTTTACTGGCAACCTGCAGCGTGTTGCCATGCAGCTGGTGTGAAAGCTGAGGAGAACATAAACAACACAGTTGGGAGACAACACATGCTGTTTGAAAAAAAAAAAAAAAAAGAAAAAAA
>JACDOX010000005.1:793822-809441 GCA_014549065.1 Cardinalis cardinalis | reverse complement strand
AAAAAAAGTCTGAAATGCAGCAGCACATTTTTATGAGAATTCCATATGGAAACAAAGCGCAATAGATAATCAATCTCACAAATTATTATTTTCGTGGAAAACCTTCCCTTTTCCCTGAAGCTTTCTCTTCAGCAATCTTCCACTGTAATTCCTTACCATTGACAAAAGTTTTTGGCAGGCTACAGCCATGGGTCTAGCCTGCAGCTGGCCTTTTTGGATGCTGCCATCCTGTAGGAAAGGGCTGCCAGGACCACCTTATCTTTTATTGCCATTACTGAGAGTCAGCTCTGGCAGTCCAATAGCTCTGAGGCAGCAGCATCCATCAGCTCAGGGCTGTGGCCAGGACACACAGCCGTGCTCTGCATACACAGCAATGGATGTTGGAACACAGGCTGCTGCTTTTGACAGCAAYGGCAAAGTATGCTGCTGTAAGCCTCATCCTTCTAGGCTGTTAAACTGGCAAGACAGCTTAACCTCCTGGTTGGCTTTCCTTCCTGGATCCCCTGCTCTTCCACCTAGCAGTGGCTTTTTGCACAACATCCAGGTCTCACAGTGCATTTCTGTTTCCTAGGCGTCATGACAGTAGCTCCTGAGAGCTAGGGATTACCCCAGCAGATACAACCTGCTGGCACTGAAAGCACTGCCTGTTTCCTCCCACTAATTGCATGCAAACTAGTCAAGCTGCTTCACTYCCCTGGTTCCCTCTTGTCTGCCAAGGACTGCAGATCAGGAGCATGCCAGGAAAGTAGGCAGAGGTCATATACAGACTTCATCTTTCCAGAGAGACCAGTGTGTCAAAAAAGAACAGGCAGTCAAAGGCACCAGTGTGCTTCAAGATCTTTGACTTCAGAGCTGGCTTTTCTCATCACTGCTTGGCCTTTCCTTCACTCTGTCAGTGTCTTCCTACCCTGGACCACGTGTGCCTTACAGCCATCTTAAGCTGTGCTTTGTGAAGGCAGGATATTGTCAGTGCTCTGTGTCCAGATTGAAAAAATAGCTGCAGAGGGTCAGGCTGAAGTGAGTGCCACAGCTTTCCCACTGCTATGGGCTTTGGCTCTGCTTWTGTAAAACCAGATGTCAAGGATCAGACACGTGAAAAGGCGAGTGGTTGTTAAAAAGTAATTTAGTAAATAAAATAAGTAGATATCACATCCCCAGCTGGAGTTATTGCAGTCCTAAGTGCTTGAAAGTCATTAGTCAGGCTCCAAGAAATCCTGAAATTGGCTTAAATAATATGAGATTAGAAAGTGGTTTTGGGGTTCATGTAGTTGCTTTTCAATATTGAAGCATTAAGGGCTCACGTGGATTAGAAACATATTTTTAATAAAAAAGTGAAGCAGGGATTTTCGCTTGGGCTTCTTCCATGTTTGAAGAAATTCACAAAATGTGGCAGAACTCACTGAAATGGTTTCCTCAGTTTTTGATCTGGGGAGGACAGCAGCATCAGCTTTCAATGGGTAAGGACTTGGTTGCTCTAACTCTGTAGGAGCTGAGGCAGCTGCTCCAGATTTACACTTGAGTGTATGAGAGCAGAGACAAAGTAGACTTAAGCTGACAAAAAATGGTACAATAAATTTATGATWAGTCTTTTCTTTGGTTGCCTTCAAATTACCTCACTTGCATCTTGATTTTCTGTGTCAGGCAGCAAAGCACAGGGCAAAAAATGTGGACTGTTGTATAATGAACATGACCTTCATATACTCAGGGTGATGTGTTTTACAGTAAAGGTGGTTATTTCTAGCCAATCCATTTGTATGCTGGCATGAAGATCCCATATGAAAATGAGGAGTTTCTTTTGAGATATTCATGTACCTTCAAGAAAGATAAAATCTTTTAATTGAAGTAATCTCTTAGTAGCAGCACCAAGGTTCATTTTGATAAGAGCAGGCTAAGAATTTTAAAAATTCTGTATCTTTCTTATTGATACAAACTGAACTCACAGCACTTTTAATTAAGTTGTCAATGTGGTGACAGTGACATTGAGAAGGTAGTTGCACAGTCATTCCTTTTTAATTATGTCTCTTCTTGGTAATTAGGGTAATTCCAGATTTATGAGGATTAAAGGAGCCATATACCTTAAATTTGTTCTTGGAGGTTCTTGTAAGAGACTGAAAGTATTGTGTCAATGTAGTAAAACCAGAGGCAAGGTAATGACAGATAGATGATTCTCCCTTTCTGAAATCATGTCCTTTGTCTTCTGGAACATTTTTACATCTATTGTAGGCTGGAGAGAGCACAGGCTGCCCACGGACACAGAGATTGCTCTGGCACGGAGGAATGATGGAAGAATGTTTCTGAAGCAAGAAGGGGATGCTGTTTACTGTGGTGAAAGTCTCCTGCAGTAAAATATTACCTGCCTTTTAAATGGGAATAATTATTTGGGGCACTTCAATCTGAAGCAGTATGAAGGCCAGGGAGTAATTTCTTAGAGGAGAGGTAGTAGCAGCCTGTTGAAAATCAGAGTGATGTTTCTGACATTGATGCTTGGAAATTGAGGCATCCATATCCAGATAAGGTGTTGGTGGATGTGCCTGTCAAGTTCATTTCCTTTTGTCCCCACATTTTTTCTTCACACACTGCGGTCTCTTTATGTGCAGAGTTTCTGTTCAGTGTGTAGACTTGTGCAGGGTAGTGGAGGAGGCCAGGTGGTGGCAGTGCCGTGTGTTCCTGCCTTCAGCCCCCTGCCAGTGCCTGCCCCAGGCAGAGTTAGCTCAGTGCCACCGTTCCCCACGTGCCGAGCTCGGTGCTGCCCGCCCAGCATGACTTCCATTAATCGCCAGTGCTTCTCCCTGAAACAGCAGTGTGTAAGTAAAGCTGGCAGAAAAGAGGCCTCAGAACAAGAGCTGAGAAATGAGGTCTCTGGGCAGGATGSAAGGGACTGGCCAGTGCCTTGGCTCTGYCTTGCATGGAAGGGGGCACCATGCRCTTCAGCCAAGCCCTGACATCTCCTGSCCATATCTCTGGTTTGAATWCCAGCMTTTTCATGGGTCAGAATTGARGTGCAAGGTATTCCTGTAGAGGTGTCATTCCTGTTCCTCAAGTGCCTAGATCACCAAGCACTCTCTGAAGCATATACTCAATAACTCTTTAACTACTGCCTGCCTTTTCACATGTCTGATTCTTGACATCTGTTTTTACGAAGCCAGACMAAGTCACACCTTGTCTATCTGGATGGTGAGGCATTCACATGCTGAAATACTCAGCTGAGGTAAAATTGCCCCTGATCCCAAAGCAATTCTTATTTGGGGAATTGAAGGTTCAATTTCTCAACATAATAAACAGCTGCCACAGTGGGTGGCAGCCAGGAGAGCCAGTGCTGGGAAGCCCTGGGTTGCAGGCGATGATAGCACAGCTGTTCCCAGCCACACTGGGACTGAGGCTGCATCCAGGGTGTCTGGAGCTGAGCAGGAGCACAGGCATTTTCCACTTTCCCTGAACTGGGGTGTGTTTTACCCACTGGGCAAGCTGGCTTATGGGTGCAGACATCCTTTAAATGAAAATCTTACTCACTCAAGAATGCCTCATGATTCTAAAGGAAAATGCATAAATGAAAATACAAACAGTGAGCAGAAAGTGGTAATTAATGTCCAGTGCACATGTGCAGCATCGCTGATAATGTTGCCTGGTAACAGAGGAAGGGGTGGCAAAGCCTCACCAGGAGCCAGTGAGTCCTTTTCAAGTCTGGGGTTTTGCCCAGGGGAGAGAGACACTGACAGCTTTCTCCTCCTTATTGACCCCCATTTACAGATGTACATGCATGCATACATGCATACTTACATTTCTTTTGGGGCTGCAAAATGCCATCCTGAATAAATAAATACATGAGCTCTCTCTTTTCATCTCAAACCAGACACTTGTGTTTTGCTCTGAGGTGCCTACAAAGGGCTTTGAATAGCAGCATGTTCAGTGGGRGAAATTTTTGCATCCTGCTCCTTTGATCATGATAGCATGGTGAGAAGGAAGCAGACTGTCTTCATTTCTGTAACTAGGTAGGGTGCCCAACTTGACAAGGAAAAACAGTTCTTACCCTACCAATTTGCTTTTTATGACCTAAAGAGCATTAGAACAATTTATGCATTTGTAAATGCATTAGAAAAAGCTTAAAAAGAAAATCGGAAAATTCCTCAGGAATCAGCATTCTTTTTCAGTCCTTAACATATTCTGTTCTATGAAATTATAATCTGTTTTCCTTGGGGTATTTTACTATGTTTTCCACAACTACAAGTGTCCTTTTGTGTTCCTGCTGCAGTACATGAGACTGTTAACTAAAATTTGCAAACTGTGAATAAGCAAAAATATTTTATTGTTGCAGCAGCTACCAAGGCCACAAAAAGACACTCCTGAATTTACACTCCCAGCAGGCTGCAGCAAAGATTTTTGATTCATCCACTCTTAAGTCCCACCTGATGCTGAGAACTCGAGGCCCAGGATGGAGTTCACCCAGAAACAGCATGCACTGCCAAGTCAAACGTGCTCTCTCAAACAAAATTTCCATCTTGTAAGGATGGAACTAATTGCATTWGGTGTTTCAATGTCAATGCAAGTCAGGCAGATTATTAATGGTTCTCACCAGCTCTCACAGAAGTCAGAATAGTCTTTATCTGCAGCTGAGAGGTATCCCAAAAGGATGTGCRTTTTCTTTTCATTCAAAACTACCTTGTGAATTTAAATAAATTCCTTCCTGCCAGAGGTGTGGCAGAAATTGCTGGTGGCCAGCACGAGCTTCTGGGAGACATTTACATCTTTATTAACTGAGTTTTGTAATTCATTTGAGAAATAGTTTGTTGCTCTCAGTAATGTGTAAATGTTTTATTAAAATGTTGATGGCATTGACTGGAAATGAAATAAAAGGATTTTTAATTTCTAAAAAGCCTATAAGTAATTACCAGTTCATGCCTAGGAAACCGTTCAACTGCAGTAGGGCCTCAGACCTTTTTTAGCATCTACCTCTAGCTATTTTTTAGAGTGCAGAAGATTAGAATTAAGAAAACCTATTAAACAATTGAATTCCAGCTTTTGCAATAGCTGTAATCTAATAAAAGATTAATGCATCACAGCAGATCTGTGTATGTTGCCAGTGGAAGGTTTTTGACTGAGCCGTTAGAGGTGTCACTTTCGTCACAGGCTAATGACTAGATAAATAAAACAACCTCACAATAAAAGAGTTTCAGGAGGCTTTTTTATGGTAATACAAATGCATTGCCTACAATCAAAAGTGAAAATAGAAGTCCACAAGGGAGATCCATTGTTTGAAGGGAATCATAAAACTTGTTAGGAGAATTAAAAAGTTACAGCAAACAATGTGATTCTTGTCACCACAATCTCAGTATGCAATGAGCAGCAGAGATACCAGCTTTGTTTTGAAATTATAGCAACACTGACTGAAGACARTAAAGAATAAAAAAGTCTTATTTTAAAGGCACTTTTCGTTTATAGACTGCATTATTCAGAGACCAAKTGCTGAATCCACCAAAAACCATTTCATGTTTGAAATCATGACTCAAACAACTTTGCAGGGGTGATATGCAGCCACAGGTCTAATTACTTGCAGTACACAGGATAGATGGATTTTCTGTTCACTTGGAACTGTCACAGCAGCAACAAACTGGGAGTTCCTGAGCGAGAGACTTAGTGAAATATTACCTARCACATTGAGTAGCCATGAGAGTGGAGGGAAGGTTAGACACCCTGAAAGGTATTTTTCTGCAACTCTGAAGCCATGAAATTGAGCAGCAGCCAATCCCTTTAAAAGACTGATCAGTAATGAGCTGTAAAAAGCTGGGTAGTTCAGTGAGATGCTGCTTTATAAACAGTAGGAGAGAGATTTTGGCTAGCAGACAAACTCCTTCCAGCATCTTGATGAAGCAAGCATCGTTTTCCTGCTGGGATGCTGCCCATTAGCATCAATCCAGACCACTGAGCTTTGGGTCTTCCAAAGGAGTATTTTACACTAATGACATTGACAATTATAAATTCAGATAGCACCTTTTAGCCTTACTCTGTGTGGTTTATCATTACTAAACACAACAGTAATCACAATAACAGTGTATCTGAAGTTAGGACACGGAAATACAGTAACACCTCCCCAGCCTTGTTGATCAYCTGAGCTTAGTGGGAGCTTCAAGCCGTGGCAGTTGGGTTGCTGTTCAATAATGCAAAATACAGCTTCATGGCTCCCTACACTGAGRAAGAGAGCATAGCCAGCAAAGGCTGTTTATTTTCCTTTTCTCTATTTGCTGTTACCCAACTGTATTGGGTTTTTTTCCAAAGATCTGCTGTTTCCACACAAAGCGTGTAGCAGTGCCGATAGCTGTAAGGAAATGATTCGCTGGAGGTTGTTGGGAATGGTGTCCTCTCATTCTCAGTGTAGAGCACCACTTGGTTTGGTGGGGTTCCTCCCTGACCACCTGCTCACTTCGAATATTTTCTGATGACAGTCAAGCAGGATAAATGCCAACCATCAAAACTTCAGTTTAATGCTGTAATATRAAGCTAATTGAGCCCCAGCAGCCATGGGGGAGTGACAGAGAAAAACAGGTAAGCACAGCAGGATGGACTTGGGTACCATCTGGCTTCAGGAGTTCTTCATTACCTGGGTTTTCTCATTTTCTCTAAATTGCTTCTGCTGGGGAGAGGCTACCTACCCCCTGGAAATGAGCTCACTTTYGTTAGGTACTAGAATACGTATTAACATACATAATTTTATGTGTTCACATTTGGGGATCTGTGTCTAGGAACTCACAGTTTGAATGAATGTGGGAGAAAACTCCAAGAAAAGTTCATTTTTCTCTCACATAAAATCTAAGACATTTATAATTTTGGCCATTTTTTTAGACCTGTGGTCTTTGGACCAAATTTTTTATCATTAGTTCCTAGGAGCTGAATTTGGTTCAGAAAAGGAGTTAGCAAATAAAAAAGTAGGGTTTTTTTCTTGTAAGTTATTTCATTCTGAGCATTGAGAAATGAGTAACCTTCATAATGTCAGATTTAAAAGCACACAGGCCGTGTTTGCCTTCATTTTACCCATGGTTGAGCCAGCATATTTTGATTAGCCAGGAATCATTTAGATAATCCTTTAAAAKTCTGGCCAGTTTCCTCAGTCTTGTGAGCCTACTGCACCCACCTCGTTCTTTGGATAGCACCCAAAATCAGATCCTTAGGATATTTTTGTCTCTCAGAAGCTAAAAATTCTCCCAAACAGAAGGGTTTACCTACTGGTGGCGAAGATGTGGTTTCCTCTTAGTGCAATATYTGAAACAGTATATTGGCTAATCCCGTTCTTCCAAGATGCTGTTGTCTGCAGTACCACTGAAATATAAACCTGATGGTGACCTTCCGTGCAGCCATGAATTTCTTACCTTACCCCTACACTCTCAAGTGCCTGTGATTTTATGGTATATTAGAGGAAAAAATGGCTCACAAGGATCTTGGGTATCCAAATCTTTGTGTTCACTTGTGTGTCAAAGCTGTTGGAACTGGAAGGATTCTCTCATGCCGTATGTATCCATGCTGGATATACCTCCACCATCTATGGCACAATAATAAGAACAAGATGCGGGCCTAGAAACTGACAAAAATGCAAACCTCAAAGCTGCCAAATTCAGTAAATTTGTCAGTGAAGCAGTGAAAGCATCTGCAGGCTGCATCTCATGAATTTCATAAGGAAGAGAATTCCACCAAATTTGGGCCAGGCATATTCCAGATGGCACAGATGGTTTAGCAAGTGACAGATTGGAAACAGAACCAAAATTATGAGCAAGTACATAAACAGAAATCAAAATTTCTCCAATAGGTAGAAATCAAAGCCTGAAGGGTCTTCAGAGACAATAATATGTTAATTTTAAGCCTTAAGAAGTAGCCAAGTTGAATGCCTGAATAAGGATGGAAGATGACAAGTTGTGAGAAGAGCACACAGCTTTTCAGTAGCTGCCAAGTTTGGAGTAGATTCTTAACAAAACTGAGAGGCAGAAAATGGCCCCCCAAATGCAGCTTTAGTCCAACCTGTAAACTGCAGAAAAGCAAGTCAGGATTTTGTTAACTGGCTCATTGCAAAACCAGTCTGAATACTGGATGGAAAAAATGACATTGTTATGTCTTTTTTTAATCAAAATGCAATTCAGACTGGCTTTTATGACAGCMAATTTATAGATGGGTGAAAATGTGCAAATTATAAAAACAGTAAGTACCTGTGAACATGTGAAGAAAATGTGTGAAAACAATAGGAACAACGAAAGAAGAATCAGAAGTAAGAATATTTCAATATCAATAAGGAAGGGAAGGAAATCACAGTAAAGTTAATTGTCAAAATGGCATATGGGGAAAAGTGAGAGGAATCTTAGCTCTGACTTAAACAAAGACTGATTATTTTATTCTCCAGTAATACAGGTCACCCTAAAATTCAAGACASCAAAACATTGTAATTATTTGAATARTAATTACACTGTAGGGGCAGTATAAGAATTTTTGAGTGTGAAAATACCAATTATAGGTTTGCGTGTACGTGTATGTACGTATGTGCACACACAGATATGTAAAATGCATGGATAAAATTTTACAGCTGCAAGTGTCTCCTACTCCCTTTAATCCAATGGTAATCAGATTTCCAAGCAGCCATCCCTTTTTTGGCAGTGCTGCCCTTTATTGCTGATTAATCCCTAGGTGTTAAACATGGGCTGTGGGCCTTATTCATGTGTGAGAGTTGGTTTTGTGGCTCTCTCAATACCTCCTAGGCTTTTCCTGGCATTATGGACAAGTATTTTCCTGGTCAAAAGGTCAAAATAATGAAAGCAGTGGGGGTTTGGTGTTTCAGGCATGGTTAGGTCTTCTGTGAGATTCTTTCACAGAGCTACTTCTGCTCTGTCCTTCAGTTTTCAGGGTGGCAGAGGGCCATTCAATCTGGTAGGTTTTGTTTATGCTTTTCTCTGGCCAAGTGCACTAAATGCACATCCCCAGGATCCAGGTCAGGCTCTGGATTTATTTTAATGTGCATCAAGGAACTGTCTCAAGCAGTGCTTTGTCCATATCACTTTGGTGTAAAACTGTTTCATGATCCTTCTATCATCCACTGTCAGAAAACTAAAAAAAAAAAANNTGTAGCCTACGAACAATCCATAAAATGTCTGAGAAAATTAGGTGGTGAAAAAAAACCACCTGTATTTATGTTGAGTGGTTTTTCTGGGTGGCCAGGGAGGTCATCTCTATTTTTCATCTTTTAATCTGGTCTATCTGCAATATCATCTTTGTACTGCCTTCCTGGTTTCTTTATTTTCCTGTCAGTCTCTGCCCTACTCCTTGCCCCATTGTCTTTCTGAATTTCTTTGATATTCAGATTTACTCAAMTATGCTCTCAGATCAAATAGCGGAAAAACCCAGTAATTTAAGACACATTATAAATCCCAGATAGGCACTAGAGKTTTCTCTCCATGTCTGCCTCCCTCCCCTCCAAACATTCCCAGAATGTTTTCAGGGTCTGATACTGCCTGCCTCCTTTATCTTTCCCGAACAAGGGAGAAAAATCCCCTGTGGGTGGAGAACAGGAGASCCTAAAGCCTCTTGTCTCCTCTGATGTGCAGCACGTGCCGATGGCACGGGAAGGAAGGGAGGGAGCACTGCCAGGGGGAAATGTGTCCTGTGCTCCTTGGGTAAAGGCAGCAAGCCTGGAGCTTAGTGAATCAGCAGCTTTCATCTGGAAAGGGGCTTTCACAACGTTCCTAACTGGATTTCTCTGAAGAACTGCAGGTCCTARACCATCACCTGGAAGGGGAAGGTGGTAACAAATGTGGACAGACAGGATGTGGCGTTGCTTAAAGGAAAGGGAAACTACTGGGTTGGAGACAGTGTCAGCACTGGCCTTGTGTGGCTGCTGTGATATGATGGGGCTCACATCAGTGATGGCATCTCAGGCACAGCAGGAAACCCTATTAAATACAGAAGAAAACTGCCAGTCTTCCTACAACAGCACAACCTCCTCTGCAACAATTTACTCAACCCCAGAGCGATGCCAGCATCCCTGGGGGACATCTACATTCCCACCTCGCTCCCCCGTCCCTCACCCTCACCGAGGTTGTGCCATCCATCTTTAGGCTCACCTTGCTGACTCCACGGTCTCTATGGGGTGTCTGATGTGGATGCTGGGGGCRCTGGCAGGTGGTCCCTTGGGAGCTCCTGGTCAGGAAGTAGGAGCCTGCATGAGGGCTATACCAGGGAGCAAACAACTGACAGCTAATTAAACATGGCTTTAGGCTGTGGTCGCTACACCTTTGARAAGAGGATTAAAGGAAAAATGCTTTGGTGTGTTCTCAGAAAATGTTTAAAGTCTCCATGTCTGTCCCACCATATGTTGAAGTGGAGATGTTCTTTCAATGGAGGTCTGTGACAATATGTGATGGGCTCTCACTAAGCAAGAAGATGCAGATACCAAGAAAATTTCCTGATGTCTGGGAATTCCCCTGCAGTTCCTTGGATGTCCATATTTTGCACCTGCTGGAGTTGCTGTTGACTTCAAAGGAAGAAAAGAGACAAATTGGGTTTCTGTATGTATAAGAGGGTGCATTCACTGGTGACAGCTTTGTCAGAAACCAAACGGAGTCTTCACACTAGGAGTAGATTATCTGATCCATCTTTTATTTTTCCTGCTCCCTTTATTATGACAGTTAATTTTTCTAAGTAATTTTGTTCTTTCCCTTTCGCAGTTCCACTTCAGATGCTTGCTCCAGCCTAGTACTTTCTCTCTGACCTCACAGTCTGTTGCCATGGAAATTCGGCTTGGTAACTTCAGTGATGGATTAGGCAGAAGACAGAAGATAGACTGGATAGGAAACTGTTACCAAAAATCCGTAAAATAAAATTTCGTAACATCAACATGGCATTAAGAAGCAGGCATTCTTTATTTGGTGCCAGATGTGTGAGGGGATATTTCCACCAAAATGCTGCCCATGCTGAGTACAGAAAAGGCTTTGTTTATCTACTATAGTTTACATACATATTCATTGATTTCCCAGAAGAAACATACATCTGATAATAATTTCCTCGAAGTCATCAGTGTATTTCCTTCCTCATTAGTGCATGTGTTCTCTCATCCCAGGGGTCTCTCTGGTGGGCTTTGGTGGCCACCGATCCTGAAGTTGTAGTTCACTGCCTGAGGAAGACCATGTTACTACCCAAATACAGAGCTGAGGTGACACAACARGTCTAGTTCATTACTCTGGGGACCCTTGATCAACAAAATGTATTATCCCATCCCTCTCCTTGGTTAACGTTTAACACGATTCTCCTCTCTGTGTGGTCTCAGAGTCTAATGGTTTTGCATAAAAAACATTGTCTTTTCCCTACCAGCAAATAGTTCTTCATCTGGCAACAAAATGAACTTTCATTTGCTAAAAGGGCAAGACCAGTTGTGTTTTCTGCTGCCAAGTTTGAGGAAGCTGCTGAAAGCAAAGTCCTGACTCTGGATTTGCTACACGATGTCTGGGATTGAGTTCTTGGCCAGTTCATGTGTGACTGCACAAGGAAAGTGCAGTCACCTGGCAGCCCAGCRCTGGAGGAGAGAGTTCAGTCTGTTCCTTTGCCCACTAAAGGKGGGTCACATCTCTGTAGCTTGCAGACAAGTGCCAGAATTTCATCAGCCTCTGCTGGGAACCAGGACTACTAGGGCTCCAGTGGTCTATATGGCTGCAAATCTTTGATTAATCAAGCTGAAGCACACAAGGCTCCCTCAAATACTTGCTTTTCAGTGGAAGGCCATGTAGAAATCCCCAATGAAAAGATCTCTAGTTGGAAGGCAAGGCCAGACATCCATTTAATGTTTTTTCTTATTGCACCTCATTTTTGCTGTAGAAAGTTGTGARGGATATGTTTGCCCCCRCGGATTYGTGTGATGATTTCAGTGAGTTTCCMAGAGGGAGAGTGAGCACTGCTGCTGCCCCCACGCAGTGCTGCAGATGCTGCTGTGGGTGCATGGGCAGGGCCAGATGTGCAGCACTTTGCTGATCAGCTCCTGAGAGCCCCACAGCTTCCAGGGCACTGACTGCCTGACATTTTGGTACAATCTGAGGCCTTCCAGTGCCTGCCCAGAGCGCTGCGTTGATGTCACTGTGCTGGATGTGGGCCAGGCATCCAAAGGGCAGCRACTTGGTTAACATGATTATCACGTTGCATCCTAGTCTCTCCATATGACAGAGCTTTCCATTCCTGTTCGTGACTCTGCCACATTTTTCTCCAAGGGCRAATGTGACTTGAACAAAGTGGCAGAAGGGAAAGAGGCCAGTCAGCATTCATCAGGGAAAAGAGGTGTCTGTGATRTAAAACGGTAATATTTGGGATTATAAACATCAGGAACAACTCCCACCACTGCTGGATACAGTCTGTTTGGTCTGATAAATCTTTGAGAGTTGAGAGCCCCCAATAAGCAGCAGGAGTGCTGGAAAAATAATAACCCAGTGAGGGTCAAGAAGCCTAGGGGTGGCAGAGACTTCTGTGTCCAATCCAGCAAAAAGAAGGGGGATCTGACGTGTCTCAGAAGAGGTGGTGTCTCAGAAGAGGTGGTGCCTCTTCTCTGAGGGATGAGTTGCAACAGCTGGAGATTGTGCAGCTGGCCGCAGGCAGTCTTTAACAGCTGGTTCAACATCCAGCCTCACCAAAGGGCAGAGCTGTCCTTACATTGTGGGAGTTACTTGGGTTCCCAGCATGATTTTATGCTCATGCCAAGCATTAGAGCAGTGCAGGGCCTCTGCCATTCTCTGGGGACAGAGTAGGGCACAGGAGCTTGTACAAAATGAGAGCCAAGCTAAAGGTTTTGGCTAAAGCCATTTTAGGTTGGTGGAAATCCTCGCTCTGATGGCAGTGCCCCCCCCCCAAGGTCAGGCCTTGAATCTTTGCATCTTGCCTTGAACAAACACAAACCTTTCTTAATGTGGGTTTATTTCATCCTAAGAATTTGCCAGCATTCCCAGCCCTGAACTGAGCTCTGGAGTTTCCAGCTGCACCTGCTTCTTCTGGGTTTGTGCAGGCTGAATTTGGCGGAATTGCTTGGAGCTCCGTGGGACAAGGGCTTTCAGTTGCTATGTGCAGGAAGTGGGATTAGGCCCATGGAAACTTGTTTCTGGCTGCTTTTTCCAATTTCTTGGGCACAGTTTGGCCTCATAAACCAGCAGAACATGGGCAGGCAGAGCACAGGGAAGGAAGAGAACCATGATGCACCCATCCAATTTCTTCTTTATGGCAAGGATGGCATGAACCAGAAATCCTTTGCTATTGAATTTGGTACTTTAAAGGAGAATGTAGAAACATTGTTCATGCAATGCGTTGCTCATGCCATACATTTCCCACCATCAGTCTGAAACAGAGCACAGATCGATATGATCAGTATTTGACCAGCAAAGCTCTAATATCACCAGATGAACCAGAAGAACTTTAAGCTTAGTGGCAGAATCTTCTCTTAATGTATCTAAACAATACTTCAAAATATTTGCAATGGATTTATTTCCAGTTGAGTCTAAATCCTTCAGCAAACTCCAAATTTATTACCTCTKTTAAGTGCAAAATACCTTCTTTATACCTCATATCAGCTTCCTTTCAGACCAGATGGTACTTAGAGTTTATGGCATACTACATTACAGTCACTTACCATCATACATACTGTGTTCTCCCGTGGCTATAAATGTTAAAGGACACCTTTTTGCCCTATTTGAAAGGAGGGGGARAGCTGAAAACACATGTATTAGCAAAATTGCTGTCATTTATTTCATCACATCAAGGCTGAAATAACCAATCCATTATAAGGGAGGTAATGCATCATACATGATCTGCTGCTTGCTATGGCAAGCCACTGGCTCAGCACATACAGACTTATGGATTTGGTACATGGAAAACTGTAATGAATGGGCAGTTGTGATGAGAAAAATTAATGCTAATATTTACTGCTCTACACAATTGCTGTACATCAACAACTTCCCCCTTCCTCCTATTTCCCTCCCTCTGTACATGCAGGCGGATGTTCTAGCTATTTAATTTCCATCTCAGCTATCACTCAGTAGCAAGGTTGTCAGCAGGAGCTCCAAMCCTTTAGAGGACAGAAATGGAGCAGAGGCCTCAGGGAGGTTGGTTTGCCATGCCACTGTGACCTCCTTTTTGGCTACCACTGTGTCTGTGGGTGAAAAGAAGCTCCAGAAAGATGCTGCCTGCAAACTTCTCTCTCCACAAAATAGTTCAATCAAAATGTTTTGGGTCAGCTGGAGGATGTCTGGCTATGCAAAGCAACAGTGAAATTTGGCATCAAAAGTTTTGAACTACTGTAACAACATATACCTTATAGTTGTGTGTATATATTATACTTATTTTTATATCTAGAAAGGCATTAAAAAGTATATGTTATAGATAGATAGATAGATAGATAGATAGATAGATAGATAAGGTAGATAGATAAGGTAGATAGATAAGGAAGATAGATAGATAGAAAGATTAGGTAGGTAGGTGATAGATAGATCGACAAATAGATCTGTTATTATATTCTTACAAAGCCACCTGGTTGCAACACCCCATAATAAGACCCTTTATTTAAGCCCCTGCTCTATTGATGGCAGGGTCAGAGTGAGGCATAAACAGGCTGGATCAGCTGTGTCCTGCCCCACTTTGAGTGGGAAGAGGACAGGACACTGTGGGGACAAACAGGCTCTGTCCTTGAGCTCCCAGGAGCTGCGGACAGCCCTTCTGCAGCTTCATAAGAGGGTTCCTTTGGCAGCTCCTGGAAAGGCAGGGAGGGGCAGGGCAACATGACTAATGTCAAGACTTGGGTGAGTTTCCATGTGTTCCCTGATGTTCTTTGCATGCAGCCTTGAGGTTCCTTTTGAAGTAAAGCAGAAACATGGAGATGTCCAAGCCTGGCACTTCACAGTCACCCGTCTATCGATGCAACAGGGCGTGCTTGAGGCTTGGTGCTCATAGTTTCTGGACTCATTAACTACATGTTGAGGAAGTGAATCCATAAAATTCATTAACCCTGGATGATGCATCAGTACTCCCTATGGTGCAGACATCAGGCCTGTACTCTTATTTTAGCAGTATGGACAGCAAGAGGACCCTCCGTGATTACTTGTGGCAGAACACAGCTACTCCACATGCACATCCCAGGTGGCTGAGCCTGTGCTAAATCACCTGCCCTTTGGAAAGCAGGGAGAAAYCCTGGCTCACCTGACCACCAATGTAACTTGTTTCACATGCAGTACAAAAAAAATCATTGCTACAATTGCAGTGTACCATTATTTTCAGGGTCTGAAATGKTTTTCTAATCAAGTTTTTACTGTTTTCCTCAATGCTGAGTTGCAGATGGTTTTTAACTGCCACTATCCTATTATTTTYAAATAAGAATGCTGTATTCTCACTGAAAGGCTGAGTGGCAAACCTCCTTTTAATTTGTTTCTCCACCTTTCAACATTCCCGTGTCGCCCACTTTAGTTAAATGGGAGTTRTGTGATGCACCTTGGGGAGCAAATCCCCATAAACATGCAAACACCGTAACCTGTTTCTAAAGAGGAACAGCTGCACTATTACACTTGTTTTCTCGAAACAACCAGAAGATAATGGGTCCAGATTTGCCCTCAACTCTGTTTCTGTAACCCCTGTG